>VZTL01051251.1:0-11362 GCA_013400535.1 Scopus umbretta | reverse complement strand
TTTTTTTTTTTTTTTGTCTGAAGTTTGCAAATGCTGGGGCTGAGTTGGAGGTCATTTTGCATCTTTTTACTGCTCATGTTCTCCCTGTCTCTTGTTCAAAGGTTATTTGGCTTGTAACTTTTGCTGCAGTGCTTCGTTTTGGTCTTGATGTCGGTTTAGTGATCGCCATGGGATTTACATTCTTCATAATCACCATTAGGTCACACAGGTACTTGGAACAAAATACTAGTTTTTCTTAGAGTTGATGTTTTAGAGATAGTTATACATGTGACAATGAAAAAGCTGTTTCATGGTTGTAAATGCTTCAGTCAGGTCATTCTGGAGTCTCTCTAATGCTATCCCAAACCAGTAATTTCTTCAAGTTTACGGGCTCTGGATCAGTCCCTTCTGCAGGTGTACCATGCTATTGAAGACTGCTTATTGTGGTGTAGGCATCAGTCAGGAGAGGTGATCGGTTTACACGCTTCTGTAGGGATAAAATGAGATGTCTTTATTTCAAATGCATTCCTCAGTCTTCAGTGACATTTACCAAGTTGCTTTGTCTTCTCTGTAAACTCAGTTCATGATAGGGGAGGGAGGTTACATCAGGCACACATTACTCACTTTATTAGCTGCTAATCCAAACAGGAAAATCATTCATAAATCCAAGCCACACCTCATGCGATTTACCATGAGAGGAACGTGATTGTCTGAGCAGACCGGAGCCTCTAGAATAACATGGAAATACATAGGAAATAACGCAATTGCTGCAAATACTGAACTGCTTGTGATCTGGTCCAGAGCGGCTCTGAAAGAATACCTTTGGGAAGAATTTCAGTTGCCATCTGAAACTCACAGTATTGCCTCTGCTCAGAGTTACCCTCCTGGGTTTGCCTTGGGATTTAAGGAGCACGGTGAAAGGGCATTTCCGCAGCCACTGTTCAGTGAAGTACCCCTGTTGTTCACACTACCTTCAGGGTATATAACCGCTTAGCAATTTCCTACCAGTGGGAGCATTATGCTGACAACACTCAAAAAACTTTAGGAAGCTATCTGCAAGCAGATTGCTTTGAATAGAGTGTCTTGACAACAATTTTCCATACATCAGGGCCAGCAGCCAGCCAGCCAGCCACTTGTTTATTCCATCCGTGCCCTGAACTGACCAGAACCTGCCCCAAAATCGAGCAGCACCAGCAGCAAAGCACGGTACCCAAACCAGGATATTCTCCTTCAAGGCAAACCCCCGCATTAATGCTGCTGCACTACCTCTGGATCAGACCAGCCTGCGTGTAGCCAGCTCTAAAGCACAAGTTACAGCTGCCTCCACCTGTCTGTGTAGACGTATCTTTGAGGAGGGCCGTGGGGAGCCAGAGAGGGAACATACTTCCTCGTGTAATAACAATAATCCGAGTGTTCCAGAGCTAGAAATGGGACATTATACATTCTTGAGGACACTAGTGTAGCTGAAGGCTGTGTTTGTGTACTGCACCCCTATTCAAAGAACCCTAATTATGGGTGAGTAACTTTCTGTACTCGCACCCTCTAAGTTACAGTTCGTGTATCCAGTGAAGAGGAGAGAAATGAAGATGAAGCTTTTGGGAACAGATGGTTTTTCTCTATGAAAACCTAATAAACATCTTGTTTCAGAATGAAGATGGTGGTGCTGGGACAGATTCCAAACATGAATATTTATAGAAGTTTATCCATCTACAGAGCCGTAAGAGGAAACAAAAAACAAATGCTCCATCTCTCTCTGTAATCCGGCTTCTTCCTTTAAATGCCTGGGGCGACCATTCAGACTCGGCCGAGTTAAAACTTCGAAAACCGGAGAATGCTCAACTATCTGTAGTGTGAAGCGGTTCAGATACGTAGCTCAGCCCGCTTGGGCCTGTGGAGCTCCTTGCGTCCCTCTGTGCTGTCTCCACGGTGGAAGCTGCGCTGCTGTCATTTCCAGGGCTGTTTGGCATTTTTTGCTGACCTGCTTTTCTCAGTCTGGTTTTGTCCACTCTACATACGGTTTCACAGTAATGACCATGCATGTGCTAGACTGACTCACAGGTTCACCTGGTGATGGGATAGTAGGTCGGGCACGGGCCTTTTTCATGCATTATTTTCAAGACCCACACCATACAGAATTAGGCAATACAGTAGTAGAGAGCTTTGCCTTTGCTGCACGGGTACATTCCCAATTCTATGCTGATGCATTTGCAAAAAATTGAATAATACAAGGACAAGGTTAGTAAGACAAAGGTATAGGTTATGTTTTCTGTAACGAGCATTAAAAATAATTTGGCTTATTTTATATTAGAGCAGCCAACTGTCATCTGTGATAGATCTGCTGGAGGTATGTTTTTAATTGCAAGAGAAGCAGATTAGTTTATGGTAATTCAGTTCCTGTTGCCAGTGTCACTACCAGTATGCAGTGTAGTCAACAATGTGACCAGACAAACTCTGTCCTTGGCATAGGACCTTGCAGACCGCAACACAGACAGTCAGGATGGGAAAAATAGCTTCTGCTGGGCACAGCCCTCACAGATATGACTTTTGTTTGACAGGCAAGGGAGATTGAAGGTATCAAAATCTTCCAGTGCTGTTCTCCCCTCTCTTTTGCAAACATGAATCACTTCAAATCCTATTTGTTACACAAGGTAAATGCCACTCTTTCAGTCAGCAGAGGTTTCTAAAAGCGTGCATTAGGGAGATAAAAACTCTAATAAAACTGCCTTTCTTTTACAGATGGACATGAAAGCAGTGCCTCTAGATGAAAGTGAAATGAGGTCTTTAATTTCACTTAGTCTGTCTGACGCTGCAGTGGAAAGAAAAGATCTTAAATGCTCTTGTGTCTGTGATCCACCTCCACCAACACCTAGGGTCAGCTTTAAAAGTATATTTATGTAGTCTGCCTGTTTGAGGTGCCTGGTTTTATGTTACTGAGGACAATGTTCTTAACTTGCCAGTACTGAAAAGGCTGTAAATGTTTATATAAAGCATATATATATATTTGCTGTATGAAAATAAGCAAACATTCCTGCTGTATTTCTTTACACATACTTTTTGTGATAGAAGAATAGTAGCTGAGCTTACTGGGTGAATTAACTAGCAGCTGAAGTAGTCAGCATATCCTCTCCTCAGCTGAAAGAATTCATTTTGTCAGGTGCGTCAGTGGGATTTTCTTCTTTTTCCTCATAGAAGTGAGAGAATTCCCTTGCTTATGAGGAATTTGTTCCACTGCCAATACTGCAAAGTGCAAGTGCAGAATACCTCAAAGGTAGCTGCGATTATTATGATTAGAGGATTTCTCATCTTTGCTAGAATTGTCCGCTGGGCATCTTTTAGAATCACTCATATTCCTCTTTACCTGAATTTTCTCAATGGTCTTGGATGAGGAAAGGAACTTCAGGGAATGGACTGTCTTCAGAAGATATTTTTCAAGCAGTTATATGTGATTTGTAAAAGCTATTGTATGAGAAAGGGGTTGAAAGACAGTGGTTTGGAAACACATGTGGCACCAAGGTGCTTAGGAAGTAGAAGTGATAGATAATTTAACATCATCTTCTGAAGTACAAGAATACAGAGTGACTTTTCCTTTCTTGCATTATAAAAATTAAAAAACACGTTTGGAACTATTAAGAAAGAAAAACTGATTAAATCGGTCCATTCTGTGACCAGCTGCCATAGAAGCAAGTAGATGAATCAAAGGTCTGCCGAATTCAGCTGGTAAAGCTCAGCTGTACTGTTGCTCAGAAAGGCAATGGCCATAAGCAATCTTTTTTTTTTTTTTTTTCCCCTTCTTTTCTTTTCTGAAAGGTACAAGTAACAAGTCAGGTTCCAGTATCACAGGCCATTTCGAGGTGTGGAAGCGTGAGGTACTACTGTACTATTTGGTGGCTGAAGGCACTCTGCTAACCACATCTGAGGCTTGCCTAAGTCACCTGCTACTTTACATACTCTTGTGGCTTTGTGCTATATTTAGTGTTATTTCAAATGTGTTTTTTACCACAAGAGAAGACATATCACATGATTTACAGTGCTGTCTTACTTGCAGCAAAAAATTTTCCACCTCCTGGGCCCAATTCTTTCAACCACTGGTCTACTTTCCATTTTCCATCTTAGATACCATATGCAGAGAAACTGGTGAAGCGACGTCACTCAGAGAGCGATTCCTCATCATCTTCAGTTAATCTGGTACGTTGGTCAAAGTATGGAGACAAACTGAGCTCTAGGACGCTGTTGGTGGGAGCAGCCGATGTGCAGCGTGCATCCCCTGGCTTTAACACGGGACTGACGACTGGAAAGAATGAGGATGAAGGGAGAACAGCGTGCCTTACACCAAGCTCTGCAATAGATAATTCCTCAGTACAGTTAGATCAGGAATAACCGCCAATGTATTTGCCACGTCCAGTTCATACCATTATTTTAGACTTCAGCATGGTGCAGTTTGTGGATTTGATAGGTTCAGAGTTCCTGCAACAGGTAAGCAACCTAACTGCACATAAATCTGAAGCGTAAAGTTTACCCAACGTCTTACATTTCTTGTTAGCATAAAACGCCCTGCTACATAACGATCCGCACGTCTTCCATTTGGCCTTTCAGGGTGCAAGATTTCGCTATCGAGTTTCAGAAATTAATATTAATTCCCATAAAAACACTTTTTTTAAAAACATAAGCCCCACTATCCATACGAAAGACATGCGAAAACCTGTCATCCATTATCACCAGTTCTAGAATCAGGTGAACCAAAAACGCATTTATAAAAATGTCTAATTTGGTTTTTTTTCCATTTTGGCTGTCTTATTTTTTTCTTCTTGCTGGACACTTAAAAAAAAATTGCTCTTCTTTAGAAATGTCAGATATAAAACTATCAGCTGTCTTCTCCTGGAATTATTTTGTTGTTATTGCTGACTGCCCCGTTAGCCTTTTCTTTGACGTATGCCTTGAACTTTTAAGTCTTCATGTGGGGATCCTAGCCAATGGAGATACATATTTAGCAAAAATAATTTTCATGTAGCTATGCTTCTCAGAAAGACACAGTTCCAGATGGATCCCTAGACAGCTTCCTCAACCTCTGTAGCTCTAACACCTATTGCGAATAATTGTGGGCTGAGCTGACGTCCCTAAAATGATTGAAGATTTATTTGCCACCCATTGAATGACCCTCCCGTTGGGGAAGGGGGTTAAAGTCAAGGTCTTTCCAGATTCCTTCCAGCCCCATATTCTGAAATCCTGTGATTCTCTGAAATAATGAGTTTTGTTGCCTTTAAAAACTAACAAACAACTTTCAGATCTTCTAATTACAAAGGGTCGGGCATTGAGAAAATGGTGAGAATCCATCCCCTCTAAAATCTGATTCCTTCAACACTAAATTGATGTAACTAAAAATGTTGGACATGGAAATTGGGGCAACCAGAATTACAGGTCATGCTTGAAAATACAGGTTCCTGTCCTCGTTTGCACGTGGGCATGGCATCTGCGTATGGAGAGATGTTTCGAGTTAGTCCATTCCTGTGAGAACTTGCTGTTTAAGGGAAGAAATAGCCCTGTGCACTGCATAGTGAACTGTAGGAGGGCAAGCATGGGGTCTGGCTGTGACCTGCCCTGCTTCTGGAGTCAGCATTCATTAAGATCTTGGACAACGTGGCTGTTTAGTGCTGAACTAAACAACAGGATTTGAGATACCGGAATAAGGGTTTTCTTCAGAGATAAAACATTGCAAGGGAAGTTTTATTTCTCTGCTTATGTTTTACATTCTAGTGTACTTGTATAACACAACTGTATAACACAATAACACAATAACAATTGCTCTAATGCCTGTATGGAATTCTTTCCATAGATCATCCATATGTTTCACAATACGGGCATTACGGTCCTTATAGCTGCCTGTCACTGTGAGTATAGTATTTGTTTCCTAATATTGACTTATCTCCAAGGATAAATTTTAAATTTAAGTGAAATGTTTTAGCCATACTGCTTGGTATGGTTTTTCTACTTTATTTATTTCCCCCCATTTTTTATAGCCTCTGTGATAGCGGACTTTGAGAAGAATGATTTCTTTGACAGCTGTGTCACCAAAGAAAGGTTCTTTCTAACTCTTCATGATGCTGCGCTGGCTGCTTTGGACAAGCATCTAAAGCCAGATGAGCTAGAACCTACTGCAGAAGAGTTTGCTGAAGAACTACTAGCTGAACAGCAGAAGGTAGGATATTTAGCTTAACGTGTACGCCTTCACGTTGTTAAATTATCCTGTCAGTAACTTAAACCTTGTCCTGTGGCTGAGGAAACAAGGCAGAGCAGATGCTCTTTTGAATTCTCCAGTTTTTCACAGGTACTTGCCTTTTTGCAATGGATCAATAATCCAATTTGTTTCTTTTGAGTCCTGTGTTCCTGTTTGGGGAAAGGCATCTTTGTGTGCAAGCTGGAAAGGCATCCAGCTGAGTTTTGCAGCAGGGAATGATTTTGTTGCATTTTAGATTGTTTCCATTTCTCCCACAGAGCAAGGACCCTGCCAGGGCAGAGCAAAAGCTCCAAGTTTTTTATTTCCAGAGGTTACTGCACCAGCTCCCTTGGGGCTGATGGGGGAAGTGAAGGACAGCGCTAGCTTGATTTCCTGAAGAACTGAAGTTTATGTACATGCTCTGTCAGTACTCTGCAATAATTTTTAAGCTCACTGGCTGTCTCAGCCAAGTTTGAATAGGGCAGACGGTTGCAAGTTCCAGGAAAAGCCCTTGTTCCGAGCAGAAGATTCCAGTAATTGCTCCACCTAGGGAAAGAACCCAGCCTTGGCTAATCGTCTTATGCATAACGCCAGGCTGGGGTCCTATAGCTGAATGAGGTGAGAATGAAGGCAAAAGCCTATCCAAATCTGCAGGAAAACAGGGTTCTTGAGTTCTGCTGCTCATGGAACAACTTGTTTAACTCTCTTATCTTGGCGCATTGTCCAGAGTAGCGTAATGCAAGGATATTGACCTTCCGGAGTCTCTCCCCCATAGAAAATACTTCAAAGAATGAAGGTGACAGTATACATTCACCAGTCTCCCTTCAGTGGATGCTGGCGGGGAGGGTTGGGAGCAGCTACCAGGCAGGAGGTGACAATGCTTCCCCAGGAGATGAGGTTCCTCTGAGGTGAGGCTGCGATGGTTCCTCTGAGGTGAGGCTGGGCTGGGTGTGCAGATGGGACCCACAGCAGCTGGGTGATGTCGCCTTTGGCAGTCCCTGCTAGCTCATTTCCTCGGCAGCTGGGGATTTGGACTACCCTGTGCTCCCACGCCGGCATGGCCCTCTCGCGGCTCACATGATGTTGCTTTGGCATGGGAACCGCGCTTGACTGGCTCAACAGACCGGCCACCCTTGGCTTACAGTAATGTTTGTGTACAGTTCAGGAAAGAAGTTTGCTCTTGAAGAAGAATAAAGGATTTTTTCTCTGCAAAGAACTCTGACAACGGGCTTCTGCAATGAAGAGCCAATATCAGATACCTCATGCACAGCCCAGAATAAAGCAGAGCCAAGCTCTCTCCGGCAGCATGATGCTCCACCCCTTCCATCAGATTTCCAGAACCCAGGCTGGGGGAAGAGATGGAAGTATACCAGCAATCCCTGAATTGCAAGTGTTGGGAAATTGGGATTTCAGTAGAGAGGAGAAAGGTACAGTTCAGCAACAGCCTTCGATCTTCTTTTTATTTTTTCTGTTCCAGAGTTCTTACAATAGACAGCCTGACTAATGCCTGCAGTAATTCTGTTGTTCTAAACAAAAAGCAACAGTTGTATATTGCTGTCAAGCATTTTCAAATAAATGATCAGCAATGCCGAAAGCAGAGAAATATCAATGTATAATTCCTCATTTTGTAGCTAATTCTAATAAATCATGTGTTTGTTTTCTGAAATTCTGTAGAAATTTAAATGTCCTAGCTTAGCACTTCTTACATATTTATTGCTTGCTAGTAAGTGAAATTAATCTGCCATATTCCAGCAGGTTACATGTATTATTTTCAGATGTATTTAGAATAATACGAAGCTTCAAAGAAAACATTACTCTTCCACACTTTGCTGAAGTTGATATTGTCTGCACTAACATAATGTGGTGTCCGTCCATTATTTCTGCCTCAGTCCCTTTCTAATTCACCAGAAACTAAATCCCAGTAAAAAATACAATTTTTTTTCACGTTTTTGTAGTCCTTTACTGAAATAGTGAAGAATGGAGGAATGTATTTGCTTTGTTCTGAAGAGCCAGGAAAGTGTTAGACTTAGATACCGTTAGCACTTGGGAGAATAAACTTAGTTGTATTTTCTGTAGATCAGCCATAGAGTTCGATGCAGTAATATCAGTACAGAGGTGTGAGCTAGGATTCCACTGAAAGCAGAAGCATTTAACTGTACCAGCAATACACATCACAAGGCTTCATGCCCTCGTCTGGTGGATTATCCCATGGCACAAATTGCCTAGTGTGAAGAGCTGCAAGTGAAAATTTTAAATGAGTGGCCAGCACTGTGTATATACACCATTCGGACCTTATTTTAGGGCAAAACTTGGATTTAAATGATGGATCCTTTGCGTACAGATCATATGCTCTGGGCTAAGTTCGTTAACATGTGAACAGCTCTAACTTTTGCTGCTGGGCATTGTGTGGCTTCTGGATGTGCAGTAACAGCAAGGTGGCTCCTCTGAATTCTGCTGCTCCTGGCTGCTAAATTTTAGCAATGATACAATGACTAACAGGAATATTAATATTCAGCTATCTGTAATGTATTCCCATGAGTTCTTCTAATCTTTTTTTCATTTTTCATTTAAATTCTTACTGCTTCCAAGCAGTTTCTAGAGGAAAGCCACAGTATTGTGTGTGTAAACTTCAATGGTAAAGGATTTTAGTGAACATTAATGTGCAGAGTTGCTTACTGTGTTGCTTACTGTGGAGGAAACCGAGTCCTGGAACCCTCATACCTTTTGGATTGAAAGACAGGAAAAACTGAAAGCTGAAATGGTGTTGAGTAATTTTGAAACCACATATGCTTCCCTACATTGTTTTGGACAGTGGCTTCACGCCAAGCTCCTCTCAGCTCCGTTCAAAACAGAGTAATACAAAACCCATGAAAAGCATAGCCCTAATTTCCAGATTCTGTTGGCTCTCCTACAGCAGCCTTGATTTAAGATGAAATGACATTCCTAGCTGTTGGCACCATCAAAAGTCTCCATTGCAAACTTAAGAGATTTTTTTTTTTTTGGCTTGTTCCGCAAAGTTCTGAATCTTTCCTTCCTACCCCCATGACTCTGCAGAGTTGAGCACCAGGGGACAACTCAGACGTCAGTATGTTAGCACTCAAATTATGGGTATTTGTGTTGCAAAACAAATATCTTGCTGAGAGGAAGTCCAGACAATCCTGATCTTTTTCCCTTATAGCTGTGCGGTGCCATAACTCTGCTCCTGCATAGGTACACAAGGCTTCTGTGTTTAGCCAAGCACGAATCCCTGGACACAGGCTGCGAAGCGACAGAGCACGTATTTTATGGCCAAGGACTCCACCTATACCTCTACAAAGCCGCAGAAGTCAGAGTTCAAAGGCCTGCCTGTAATCATGTGTTTGTAGGCAGCTTGACGTTCTCACCTGACCTAGTTGCAACAACTACAGTTCTTTTGTGCACACAGCAACTTTTTAATGTCCTTCCCAGCTAGTGTGATGCCGTGATGTTTTCCTAGCAGGGCACGCTGCAGAAACCTAGGCAGCTCTCCCACTGCGTGGAGTTAGAGGATACAGATGCCCAAACATGCACGTTATCACTGCAGATGGTGCAAAGTGTATATAACCATCCCCAACCCTGTTGTCGTTTTATTAACCTATTAGTCTGGTGTATAAGTGGCTGCAGAAGACATAAAGCAGCTGAGGAACCTCGGGAGTCATGCAGAGCGTGGCAGAAGCAGTTCTTGGGGCAATGCACTGTGGTGTGTCACACTCCGCAGGAAGCTATGAGGAAGGACCAGATAAACCGGTTACGTACGAGCGTAGTTTGGGGGCATCAATTCTGCTTTAAAAATGAGTGCCAGGCTGGTTGTGGAAAGATGAGTGTGTCTTGGCTTAGGCCTGGCTCAGCAACCCTTTGAGGGCGCTACCCCAGGCTTGCGTTTTTCTATCCCAAATTAGAAGAGTCGTGGAAGAAACTCAGCAGGAGTGAAGATGCTCAGTAATACCTTGCTTCTGTAGAAGACCTCTGCATGAGGCTCCTCGGTCAGACTGCGGTGGCAGCTGCTGTTCGAGCGAATACGATACCCGTCTGCACGCTTGCTTCCCTGTGTGGCTTTCCAAATCCGGCCACGTGCCATCTTTGATGTCCTCACGTGAGGCATCCCGGCCGAGGCCAGCAGAAGTATGAAACGGAGCGGCAGTCAGGGCAGGTGTGAGCACACACCTGGCTAGCGCCGACTGCACGAGTCGCATATTACAAATACGGGACAGCAGATAGGCCACGTCTAAATCGAGATGGCAATGGCTTCTGTGTTCAGATTGCCACTTCTTTGAGGTAGGAAGTTGCTGTGCGATGGAAGCAGGGGGACTCCATTGTGCTTCAGGTCTCTCAGCTCAAGGTTGCCTCGAACGCAGTAGTTGTGCCAAGGCTGAAATTTGCCCCTCTGTGTTGCATTATCAGCACACAGCCTTGTGCTGCAGCTTCTGCCTTAAAGCTGTTTGCGGAACAGACAGATGCACTACCAACACCTCGTGTTTGTAGCGAGTAACAGAGCAACGGCTACCACTGTGGAAAGGAATTTTCTGTCTTCCAACGTTGCACAGACACCTACCTGCATTTCCATGAAAATATTTATAATCTGCTGCCAAAGGGCCCTGCTTGCAGGCACACTTTATAATGCCGTGTCCTAGATATCAAAAGCAGAGCGGACACGGCTCCTGCTCCGGTCGCAGCGGGCAGCCATGACTCCCTCTGCCGGCTTCCCAGCCAGAACGGGGCACCGGGAGCTGCAGCCGTGGGGGGCCAAGAATCCCAGATGGAAACCTGGAAGAATGTAGAATGCTCTTGGAGCAGAGCCGTGAGAAGTCTGGGGGAGTCAGACAGCATTAAGCAAAACTGGTGAGAGGAGCAGAGATGGCAGAAGGCCTAAGGTGAACGTAGAACTGCCTTAAAGCACGCGGATTTGTTCAGGGCTCACGGCGCAACCCCCGCGTGGCCCGCTAGCCAGAAAATTTTTCTTTTTTTCGCGGTAATTACCAAATAACTTCACACCACGACTCTCCGAGCGGCGTCGCGCACCCTTTACCAGCCTTTGCGGCGCAAAGCTTCACGCGCCCTGGCGGCCTGCGAGCGTGGCGGCCGCTGGGGCCACGGAACCCGCCACGTCCCAGCGCTGCGGCGGCGGTTCGGCGCCCTCGACTCTCCCCCGGCCGG
>VZTL01051249.1:7324-17355 GCA_013400535.1 Scopus umbretta | reverse complement strand
TTTCGGGCGGGTCGGGGGCGGTGGGAGGGCTGGGGGGAGATGTGCGCCCTCCGCCGCGGGTCTTGGTCCTGCTGCCGGCAGGCGGGAGCCGGGCAGGCCCGGGAGAGGCTCTTCCTCCCAGCAGGAGCTGCCTATCGGCGCCTCTGATCCGGGCAGCGCCCTGAGGAGAATCTGCCGTGTCCTCCCTGAGGAGGCGCTGGGTAGTACCTGGTCGCAGCCCTGGCTGGGATCAGTCTGTTGGGTCTGTCCAGTAAACGTGAAAATTGGCGATTTCTAATTGTGCTTCCAAGTCGGTATTCCTGCAGTGTTCTACCGTGCTGCCCAGGAGAAAGTGAATTGAACGCTGTCCCCTTTCATTTACCCCGTACTGTGCCCTCCACATCTCAAGCCCATGTGCAATAGCATCAAGAAAGTATCCATCTTTGCTGTTTAATATAAATCTAGTTATTTTCAGGTGCAGAGGACCATGCTGTTCTTGATGGGCATCTTTTATTTGTGTATCACAGCTTATTTACAATGAAAATGGAATCAGAGCTGTGAATTATTAACCAAGGGGATGTAAAAATAAGTTGCCTTATTATGTGGAAGGTCTGGCCCCCTGTTCTGCAGAAAGTAGTTGAAGAAAATATTGCTGGTTTCCTTTGCCAGGATACAGCTAGGGCAAATATACCAAAGGCTGGGAGGTATCTGGATACCTGAATGGTGGTGAGGCACTTAAATAATACCCCCCCCCCCCCAAAGGGATGAATAGGGGAGCACAAGTTTTATGAGAAGCGGCTGAGGGAACTGGGGTTGTTTAGTTTGGAGAAGAGGAGGCTGAGGGGAGACCTTATCGCTCTCTACAACTTCCTGACAGGAGGGCGTAGTGAGGAGGGTGTTGGTCTTTCTGCCCAAGTAACCAGCGATAGGATGAGAGGAAATGGCCTCAAGTTGTGCCAGGGGAGGTTTAGACTGGATATTAGGAAAAATTTCTTCACTGAAAGGGTTATCAGGTACTGGCACAGACTACCCAGGGAGGAGGTGAAGTCCCCATCCCTGGAGGTATTTAAAAAACGGGTGGACAAGGTATTTAGCAACATGGTTTAGTAGTGGACAGGTATGGTTGGACTCGATGATCTTAAAGGTCTTTCCGAACCAAATGATTCTATGAAAATCCTTTGTGGGACTGGAAGTGGTGACTGAAACGGCTACCAAAGGATAGGAGATGCAGAGGTTGTGCTGTGCCCCTGGCTGATGCTTCAGCACTTAGACTGCAGTCTTTGCTCATTCCTGCAGCAGCCACCGCAGTTTAGTGTGTGACCAGAAAGCAAGGTTGTTGAGGAATACCCAGCACCAAAAATAGAGAAGATTGTTGGAGTAGGAAGTAGCTTGTTTTCCTGTGGAGGGAAAGAACCCAACGGAATGATGTGTGAGCCTGTTTGAAGAGAGGCTTGGGTTGATAAGGTGATCCTATCGTAGTTTCTGCTCTCTGTTGAAGTAGTGTAAGACCTGTAGAGCCATTCTAAAGACCTACTATTATAAAGTAAATTAACCCCCTTAATTATGTAGTAGTATACCAGGAGAATTATTTGCATGTGTATGTGGGGGAGGTTTTTCCACTTTCTGTAGGGAGGTGAAAATGAGCATTGTGTAACAGCTTAGGCACTTTTCGGGGTATTATGCTCTCTACAACATAAGTATATTAAAAGTTTTGGTTTTCCTCATGTTGGTACATTCTTTTGGAGGACGAGGTTACATTTTTGTGTGTTTAGCAGGGAGTCTGTTGCTGTAGTACACAGCACAGGTACAAAGACTGGACTAATTGGTGTGCAGTATCAATAGCATCCTAGACAACCCTGTTTGTTTTGAAATTCTGTTACTGCTTCTGTAGGAATAATAGAAGTTAAGTCCCGAAAGACATGATGCTATTGAATTTCTCGCCATGTTTTAATCTTTGTATGAGGCCCACCTGCACTTTGTTTTCTAGCTGTGCTCATACACAGAGGAAAGACAATAATTCCTCTCTTTAATGTTTTCCAGGTTATTCAGAATTAATTCTCATGTCAGCAGAAAACTCAACCATCACAGTCCGCCTTGTTCGCTCTTTTGAACACCGGAACTTCAGACCTGTGGTGTATCATGGAGTTAACTTGGACCAGACAGTAAAGCAGTTCATTACTTTTGTGCGGAAGGGTAAGGGGTGGTTGTCGTATTCACGCTTCAGTCCCGTGTGTTGCTGTCTCTGCACAAGAAAGGGGAGGGGAGCAAGTGAATGGGAATTCTGTGGCTTTGGTAGAGATGCCAGATTTGTATTTACATCACCGTGTGCTCTCCTCCCTTGGATGAGAGGTCTGGAGTTAATAAGAGCTTCCATGGTCAGTGTGCCATGCCTAAATTTGGGAAGACTGCTTCCCCTGCCCAAATCCCCATGTTTAGTCAAAAAGAGATGAGGACATTGCTGCATTTGGCCCAGTGCCTCAGGCTTCTCGAGTGGTGCCATCAGGCAGCTATTCATAAATTAACAGGAGTAAATTAATAGAATTTAGAGACCCTTTGATCCTTAGGAACCATACCAATATGTGGACATGCAAGTCTGCTTGCTATTTGTGAGAAGAGAGGATCCTGAAAAATTGGTTTTGACACTGTGAGGTCTTACTGTGCATGTTTGCTTCTGAGTTTCTGTCTCCATCTTGAGCTTTGTGGTGCAGATTTACTCATCTATGGGTTTTATGTTTTAGAAGCCTGGTTGAAAGTGACAGTGTATCTAAAAGTTAATTAATATAGGCCAGCCCACGCAGTGACTCAGGGTGTTACCCTAATCTTGCAGGTGTATTTCTACACACGTAAATGGAGACGTTCAAAGGGTGCAGCAGAATAACATAATTTGATTTTTTTGCATGAAGTCAGCTTAAACAAGTCTTGAACTGTTATAGCTGATAATATTCAAGCAACTCCTAGGACATTGCCCTGGGCCTCAGAGCTGTATTGTGTTTTCAGCAACTTCCGTGCTTCTACACAGTGATAGGCATGGCAAGATCTTAGGATGCTCCTAGAAAACTACAGGCACTTTCAGAACATACGCTACAGCTGCTGTTACAAAGAATAAAATAAAAAACAATGCTAAGAAACTTGCTTTTGAGATGTGCAGTATTGCAGCTCGCTGGTATTTGAGACAAAGCTAGTGTCTTGAACAAGACTTTTTGGAGCCTCTTTCCACAGATGAATGGATAGTGCTGTTCCTGGTCCAAAGGGAGCCATGTTCCTTCCTTTACTGTAATCTGTTTTGAAGGGGGAGCTGCAGATAAACTGTTAAACTACTGATGAAATTGTGGTTTCAGCTGCCTCGCACCCCACAAGTGGCTGGGCCTTCCAAGGCCCTGGTTAAATCCCTGGGTGTCACTGGGAACACTGGCACCAGGGAAGGTGTTAGTGTTCTTGCAGTTGCTTATGGGCTATGTCCTGCATGCAGCTAAAGAGTTAATTTTCTACAGTCTGGCTTCCTTTTTGTGGCTGGTTCGCATGGCTGTGTTTACTGAACAATTCAGTTATGAATGACAGCTGTGTGTATAAGGTAGAGAGAGATGCTGTGCAAACCATTAACAGGATGTTTCTGGCTGATTTTGGAAGGATCGGACTCCCGTGATCATCTCTTAATTGCATTGACTCACTGTCCTCATGGGTCAATTTGTTCAGAGGGACTTCATGCTCAAGTGAAGTTCATCAGATATGGAGGAACCACAGAGTCTGAGCCAAAGGTTGCATTTTAGTATTTGATGCTCAAACAAGTCTCTTGTGTTGTGGATTTATTTTGATGTAGAGGATGTGCAGGATGCATGCATAATATAATGGAAAATAAAATACTGGAAATAAATAAAGACAACTTTGTTTTAACTCGGTGCTTTTATTTTAATAGACGTGCCTTCAAGAACAGGACTTCCTCCTCCTTTCAAAAATTACAAGTATGGTACGTGGGTTTTTTCTTGTTTTAACTCCTGTAAAATGCAGACGTAATATTTTATACCGGTTTCTATACAATTTCGAAGACGACTGCTGTAGAATACTCATGCTGGTGGCAGTGCCTGCCTACATTTGCAACTCTATCCAGCTCTTGTAGCTGGGGTTATGCCACTGGGATCACATCTGCAGAACTTGACTGCTATTTTTAAGTTCTGTATTAATCTTTGAATTAGGCTGCATACATTATTTGCTAATTGGTACTGATGGGTTTTGGTATTAATTTTTTATTACTTTTGTAAGTGTGTCCTAACTCTGTTTTTACTCTAGTGAGCAGCTTGTGATCTCAAATGTTTTGAAATGTGCTTATATATTTCAGTACCTATTTACTAATTGTGAAGTCAGAAAGGGTGGTGAAATGGGAGCTGAAGGCAGTAAATGGAAAATGCTTAAGACTTACACACTTAAATAATTTACATGATATAAGAGAAGCAGGGGAGCTTTGCTCGAAGTAGGTATGAAAGCTCTTAAATACAAGTTGACGGAATGAAATAGCCTGGTGTGAAATTTAGGCTGACTTTATCTTCTAATATAAAGCCATGTGTATATTTCGTTTTTGTGAAGATTGGCATGAACATGTGCAGTTCATTTGTTTGGGGCAGAATATACTTTCAAAATAGACTAAATTACTTCTTTTCTTGGAGTTTCTTACCTTGTATGTTAACATATCTTTTCCTAAACTTGGCAATTCTGAAAGTTGCCTTGGAGTTTTGCTGCAAGTGATCCTCTGTCTTCCAGGTTCTTGGAGTTGACAAACTCCTTCCTCTACAGAGAGGGGATTGAGTGCACCCTCAGAAAGTNTAGGAAAAATTTCTTTACTGAAAGAGCGGTCAAGCACTGGCACAGGCTGCCCAGGGAGGTGGTGGAGTCCGCATCCCTGGAGGTGTTCAGAAAACGTGTGGATGTGACACTCTAGGACATGGTTTAGTAACATGGTGTTTTGGGTTGACGGTTGGACTAGATGATCTCAGAGGTCTTTTCCAACCTTAACGATTCTATGATTCAAAGAATTGAATGTGGAGCCTACTTAATACATGTGAATGGTAATAGATTCTATTTGCTTTAAAAAAAAACCAAACCAAAACCAAACCCAAACATTTAATTCTGAGTTTTTGCTGCTGATGAAACAGATAGTGCAAAATGAAAGCAGAAAAAGAGTTAGGGATTAAGATTTACAATATGTCAGTGGCAAGGACTTGAATGTTACTATTATTTTTAATATATTACTTAAGGTCTTAAAATCTAGGTGACTGTAAGTTTTAATTTGGAGGTGCCCTTCCTCCCCCTAATATCTGTGGCTTTGGCTAGATGAGGGGGTCCTAAGGAGGACTGCTGCTATCAATTGTATTCCTGGTGCTGCCTATCCCTGCTGCTAGTTCTTTCATCACTTAGAGCATCGTTGTAGTTTTTCCCCAGGCATACCTTGTGGCTGAGCACCTGATTGCGCTGTGTGGGACTGAGCATGTGGGTGAAAAACACTGCAGAACTTTAAAACCTGTTATACCAGTTAAGTGGGTGCGGGTGCCTAATTTAGTGGGATGGTGCTAGCTGTGTGGAAATTTTCATACAGAAAAATCTGAAATGTATGAAAAAGCCAAGTTCTTCACATTCCTCTCAGGCTGTGAGTCACCCAGGTTCATGTTTTTGGCATCTTGTGTGTTCTACTGTATTTCTTGTATTTTGGTGATGAAATGGCAGTGAGACTTCTGCGTGAATAGCGCTAGTAAAAATCAGATTTTTCCTTCTGCTTTGTTTGGCAGTGCCAAGAATCTCAGTTGGACCTGGCTGTCTTTCACCTTGTGCCTGTTTTGGCTTCCTTCTCTCCAGAATCCAGCACCACTTTGTTCTCTCAACATGCCATCGCATTTCGCCTCTTGGCTTGGTGCTCTAACTCACATCTCAAAGCTTATGACTTTCATTTTCTCTTCATTTCTTTGTACACATCATTCTTGTCCTTGGTCTAGAACTCTTCTCAGTCAATTTTCTCATCTTCCCACTCTGTCATTGCCATCTTTCCGCTGGTGATGGCAGCCTGGGTGCCAACTTGTCTCATAAGCTGCTTCTCAAATTTTTTTTTTTTTTTCTCCTGTGAATGCAATATGGTAGATACTTCACAGAATCAGACTTAGGGAGTGATTTCTTCCCTGTTGTCACAGAAGATCTATCACCAGAAAAGGAAGTGTAAAAATCTGGGAATATGATTGAGTGGGACTAAATTGGGATGAAATAGCAAAGGCAATTGAGAGGACATAGGGCTTTTTAGCTAGAATGTGAAGAGGCTGTAGTTTCATCTCTGTAACAGAGTTAGGGAAGTCATTTAATAGCTCAGATAAAGACATGGTAGACTGCTGAACGCCAGTGGTGGAGTTGTGAAGAAATAAAATTGAGACACTAGTTCAGAGAATGACTGGGCAAAGACTAGAGAAAAGAGGGTGTGCAAAGTAGGTGGAGAAGCTTAAAGCTAATAGGCAGAGGCTGGATTGTATTTGCTGTGGTAGAAAGGTTTCATGATTTGCAATGCTTCATGCAAGATGGATCTGGGAACTGCAATTTAATATGTCTCTTGCTGCTAATACTGCAATTAGCATGCTAAGACTGCCTTTTCAGTGACCTCTGCATTGGAAATACTAGTTTTGACCTTCTGTAATGTTTTAAATAAAACGTTAAAATGTTAAAAATGGGCCAGAATGGTATGGAAGCAAACTTCCGAATGGGGACGTGATCTCTGTTATTCTCCACATCTGAATACTTGCTCTTGGTAGTTTGAAAGTCATTTTAGCCTACATTTAACTTTCTTGCATCTTTCTGTTACCACACTATTTCAACACGTAGTGTTGCACAAAACCAAACTAGAACAGAAAAGGAGCAGGCAAACAGAACTGGGCTTGCTTCTTTGCTGGGAAGAGATTGATGTGTTATTCTGAATTTGTTCAAACACAGAGGCTTTGGAGTTTTTTTGTGTGGTGTTTGTTTGTTTGTTTGTTTGTTTGTTTGTTTGTTTGTTTGTTTGAAGTGCTGCGTGGGCATCTTCTGACTTCCATTCCCTCTGGATCTTTGCACTCATCTATATGCTTTAGTGACCACATTATTTTCCCCAGTTTTTCTCCTCTGTTAACAAAGCTCTGCCCATATTGCCAGAGGAAAGCAGTATTTCTTGTTTTGCATAGCATCATTTCTTAAAGTGCTACATTGTGCAAACATATCAGAGATAAATATTACTGAAGAGGGTATAGCATTAAAAAGAGGAGAGGCTATACTTGATCATAGAAAATGGACTTGCTTAACAAAATTTCTACTTGGGTGCTTTCTTCATGAGAAGGAAAATTTCAAGGACTCATCTGAAGTGGTTAGGTTACTGTGTCTTAATCACTTGCTGCCTATCAACTTAACTGTAGTAGTTGACAGTGCATAAATGCTGTTTGTCCTGCCCCAACTGCATGTGTAAAACCTGTTAGGTTTGTAATTCAGCCAGCAGTAGAAGCCCAGTAGGATGTGGTACCTTAATGTTGGATTGACTGGTTTAAGACTGTGGCTGCAGGACTGGGAAATTAAGATGTTTTCTCCTCTTTTAGACTGAACACACGAAATTGTTGTTAATAAAAGGTTTTGAACCTCGCCCCTTTGTTTGTCTCTCCTTCCCCAAGTACAGCTTTCGGTATTTTCTTTCAGATACAATGAAGATTATTCACCAAGCACACAAATCTAAGGTATGATTGTTAGCCATTTTCTTCCCCCTTTACATGTTTTAATGCAGGCAGATCTCTGCACTGTCAAACGAGACTGGGGCAGAGACAGTCAGTAAATTCTTATTCTTACCTTTGTATTCTTTTTCTCCGATTTGTAGACTGGTGAACTTGTAGTGAGTTTGGAAGATGATGACAAACTGATTTTGAAAGAAGACAGTACGCTGAAAGCAGCTGGAGTAGGTAGGAGTACATTTGTATTGACTGAAGGTGCTGTTCATTCTGGTTGTCATTAAACTGATAACTGGCTGATTATGTTTGGATAGCCTGCTGAAAAGTAAATGCTATTCCTGATGCTCTTTACACTACTTGATAATTATTCAGGGAAGAAGCGGGGATAATGTACATTCAAATCATTGGACTGGGGGCAGCAGGTATCTGCACTCCAAATGTTCAGAATGCAAATTGTGATTTTTAGAGGGTATGCTTATAATTCTGCTGAGAGTAATTTTAAATGATTGACAGATAGGTTATTAGTACCGTGTCTGCTTAGTCTTATCGGTAACATTTAAACTGATGTTTTGGTTAGAAATGTAAGTAGTGGAACCAGCATGGAATAATGAAATAAGATTAGATTTGTTTAATGTGCAGCATACAGTGCTTGATAGCCAGATTGCTCAGGAAAGCTCAAGCAGTATAATTTAGAGAATGTGCTGAACATAGCAAAGAGTTGAAACTTGACCTGATTTCTCACATTTTGACAGGGGACTACATATAGGGCATGTCTTTTGGTAATAATGTAAAGAAATGTCTGTCATGATAAAATTGATGGTCCCTGGATGTCCTTTGGGCTTCTCATAAATGTGGCTGAATGACTTTGTGGCAGCAGGGTACTTAAGGGATGTAGTTGCATTCCACCTTGATATGGACATTCGATCATTTGAATCTGATTTGCCTAGCTGGAACGCATAACTGGCTGTGCTCTAAGTGCAGGGGTGTCGCAGAGAAAGCTCCCTCCTATTCCTGATGCCCTCTGATTGCTCCCCAGCCAGTGAATGAGATTTCTTTCTCACAGGTTTCTTGGCTCTTTTGTTTCCTGCCATTTACTTTCTGGTTTTAAGTGACTTGGGATCTCTCTCTAATGTTTTTCTCTGGGGTGCACTGCAACTGGCCTCGGTATACCTTTCCTAAAGGTCTTTGGGTATTCCTATAATATGAATGATAGTTATTCCCTGGCTGTCTGTACTAAACCAGGTCTTTTTATCTGGACAAAAAAAAGAAGAGGTTCCTCAGGAAAGAGGATTACTGGCACTCGAGTCTTATAGATTTGTAATTTAGTTAGCAGAAGATTCATTTAAGCACGATTGCTATCTACCTGAGGCATAAGAGGCAAGGCAGTTCAAGAGAGGGACTGATGACAATGCCAGATGTTGAATTAGAAGCAACATTGTCCAGAGCTGCCTTCTTTCAAAAAGGTATTGATAAATATTTGTATATATTATCCATCCTTGAAACTAGGTTTGTAGCTACAGCAGTGAAACAGTTGGATGGGATCTTGAAAAAGGTGTCAGAACAGAGTAAATGTTATAGTGAAAGGAGATCGGAACAGACCAGCCTGCTCTGTGTCTCGGTACAAAGCAAGGGGCGGCTTATTCAGGGTAAAAAAACAATTTAAAGCTGCTTTTTATTTTTTTCAGAATAACTTACAGCAGTTAGTCATTAGTATGTTGTGGGCATTTGTGATAGAAAAGAAAAACTCTTGCTTAGTAAAATGCAGCATGCCATTATACCATTTTGAATTTTGATATGTTCTAGCATATCGTCATATGAAAATCAGGTAAGTTAGGAGTGGGGTCTTTGTAGTAAAATTGTGAAGAAGTCCTTCTTCAACAAGAAGTGGGAAAGAGTAAACGAAGGAAGTGAAGTATGACAGCATATGCCACTAGTCCTCATTTTGTAAAGTTTAAATCAGTAAGAAGATTTGAAATCTCCTATTGACATATTACATTTTTCCAATATCTAGTCTGGACAAGATTTATTAGAATAGAACAGAGAATTGCCATTAGAAAATCTGTGAAATTCTGAGACATGCAGAACATTTTTTCTAAGCTGCAGCTGATTGCCCTTGGCACTTTACAGGGTTGGGCTAGAGAGTTATAAATTATGAGGACATTAGATAAGTATCCTCAGGAAAGCCTCTCTGGTAGTGATTATTATTACCGCTATTATGTAGTCAGCAAAGTTAATGCTTGCTTGTTTTTTTTTTTTTTTTTTAGGGCGGGGTGTATGTTAATAAAGTGTTCAGTATTCAGTGCAAACAGTCTTGTCTGTTTTCTAGTTGAGATTCTAAAACCC
>VZTL01051243.1:24080-37964 GCA_013400535.1 Scopus umbretta | reverse complement strand
GAGGGGAAGTGGAGAGGAAGGTGTTGATCTCTTATCCCTAGTATCCAGTGATAGGACATGTAGAAACAGTTCAAAGCTGTGCCAGGGGAGGTGTACCTTTGGAGANGCTGTGCCAGGGGAGGTGTACCTTTGGAGAGTAGAATGTGCAAGGCTAGCAACACACCTCAGTAATACCAGATTTCACAGAAACATAGAATCATAGTATCATTAAGGTTGGAAAAGTCCAACCATCAACCCAACACCACCATGCCTACGAAATTTGAATACTGATGTAGCAAAACTGACACTAGAAAGTACTTATGTCCACATTGATTTTTGGGAGGGAACTCATACAGAGAAAGGTATAGATGAAGGCAGAATAAAAGGAGAACCAAGAAATGGGGAAAGGGAGAGAAGAACAGAATAGAACAGAATAGAATAGAATAGAATAGAATAGAATAGAATAGAATAGAATAGAATAGAATAGAATAGAATAGAATAGAATAGAATAGAAATGGAACGGAATGGAACAGAACAGAATAGACTATTTCAGTTGGAAGGGACCTATAATGGTCATCTAGTACAGCTGCCTGACCAATTCAGGACTGACCAAAAGGTAAAGCATGTTGTTAAGGGCATTGTCCAAATGCCTCCAAATGCCTCAACACTGACAAGCTCGGAGCATTGACCACTTCTCTAGGAAGCCTGTTCCAGTGTTTGACCACCTTCTCAGTAAAGACATGCTTCCTTATGTCCAGGTTATTTTACTTATTGAGTCCAACTGTATTCAAGGGAACAGGACTATTTATGCTTTCTCAGAAACTTGCAACCAAGAAAAAAATCTAAGTCCATCATCACTGGGATATTTTTTTTTTCCCATGATTGAAATTGTGCAAAGGATCCATATTCCTCATGGCTCCTTCAGTGAAAATAATGCATATGATTGCTTAGATAGAGTGCTGAACTAAAATATTAGGTTCTATTAGATGAGATAATTTATTGATCTGCACTATTGTTAGCTAACTTTTCTCCTTGTTTTATAAGGATGATTATTGATTACTAAATTACTTTATTTCAGTAAACAGCACAGAGAGTGAGTTAAATTGAGTTATCAATAATTAATTGCTAAATGTTAGTAGATGTTTACATTGATCTTTGGCAGGGGGGTTAAATTCAGAAATTTGACATGCTTCTGGATGTAGTTTCTTCCAAGAATGTCATCATTGTTATATTGTTATGAGATTCCCTAGTAATTTTAAAGCTAATAATTTAGCTCATTATAACTAGCACTGTCTTTTCTTCCTTTTGCCTTTAGCGATTCATGTTATAGTCTAATGACAATTTTGAGCTTAGTTTATAATCACCTGCAAACTGCTGGCTTGCAGGTTATCACCTGAAGACCATGATCTCCTTGCCATTTCAAATCCAAAGTGATCACAAACATACCAAGATTATTGTATATATTCCTAATAGGTGAGAAACAATATTCTTAAGTAATTACAAGCTGGTACTATTTAATTCATTTGGGCAACTTAAATAGATAAAGTAGGGAGGATTAGTCTTACATCTTTGAGAAATTCTTTGGTCATTTTGGGGGCTGTTTTTGAGATCAGTTCTCCTGAGCTCCCCTGTCTTTGCCAGTGGTCAGTGCCTCCTTGCAAGTGAGGCAGAGTGGGAAAAATGTCTATGACTCAGCTTCCCTTGTTCCTTGCACAATGCCAAACTGAGTTCATTGACATTTTAAATACAGTGGACTGAGCTTGGTTGGGTAAGAGATAGACGTGCACTTTGTTCTGCCTCTGCTGCTGTGAGGAGTCTTTGGCAGGGGAGCAAGAAAGGCAGCTGAGTGCTGTCAATGTCCAGCAGACACATGTGAAGATTTATCTTCTCTTGGAAAGGTGTATACCATAACAACAGGACTTTCTCTCGTGTTTATTTTGTCCAGCAGTTTGTAGAGTACCAGACATCAACAGAGTTAGGACTTCTGACTCCACATCAAAGTTCCTCAGGAGATGAAAAAGTTTGATGAATAGCAGATGTGCCAAAAGGGGAAGGTTTCATTTTGGAAATGCTGAAATATTTTATTTCTGAAGCATTATAAGGTGAAATTCTCCAAGTGCTTGTTCAAATTGGATTCACCAGCAAAAATTAGAGATTAATAAGATGATGATGATGATAATGATGATGATGAAGACTCCTTAACTACTGCTCTGAAGTCTATTACTCCTATCGGAAAGATCTTTCAGTACCTCTTTCCTCTGGTGGTCAGAACTTTGTCCACCTCCTGAGCTAGGCAACTTCTGCACCCAGGAAATCACAGAAACCTCTGGAAGCAAAGTAAATATGAAGTGGTGTATCAGCAGAGGGTTGGACAGTGTGATGCCAAAGAACTGCCTGTAGTACCTCACATTGCTTTTGGGTCAAGGACAGGCAGATCAGGACTTTCTTCACTGTTTTCTGTGGTACACAAAAGTTATGCCATCTCATGCTATAAACTAGATTCCTGAATTCTCAGATAGTCCTAGCAGTATTTCTTTACACCAAAGGAAGCAGGTAGTTGTAATGAATAGCTTTCTGCTTCCATAAGCTCAGTGTAATTCTTTTATGTTGCTCAGCTGACTGGTTATTTATGATGTTTTCAATAGAGACCTAGTAAAACAAACAGGAATAAAATATAACTGGAAGGGAAATTTTAACCTGAATGAATTCAGCTCAGATATCATGAAGATATCTGACATTAAAAACAAACAAACAAACAGACAAGCAACAAAAAAAACCCAAGCAAGAACACTCAAAAGGAAGAAAAAACAAAAGAAAAAAAAAAGGACTTAAAAAGAAGAAATCTTGAAGCTTAAAATTTCTAGCATATTTACAGGGTTGCAATTTGCTTTGTAACACATGCTTTGTTCCAAATCCATTACATTTGCTCAAATGCATTTTGTAACTGACAGGCCAGTGCTACAAGTTACAAAATCACTGATGTTTCTTTTCTCCAAATTATTAAGAAATTTCTCTGCCAACTTTGGTTCATTAATTTTTTTTGTTTGATTTCCTACTGGTGATGATTAAAGCTGCTTGATGGGGAATCCCACATCTAGCATTTCATTCTTTTTGTTTGTTTTAAATCCAGCAAACTTTTCTATCTGGCAGCTGTTTCCCTTGTCACATCAGCATATATATTTATCCTAATCACCTTTAAAAATAGTGAAGTTCACAGTTCTTCCCTTTACTTCTTCTGAATTGCATTTATCTTGTAATTTATCTTACAAGTGTTTCCAGCAGGGACTATAGAGCCCCTGCCTTCTGCACACAATGAAATTAGTAAGAACTGATACCATTATATATCCAAGATCTACAAAAGAAACTGTTTAGTTGGCTCAATACTTTCTAGTTCCTCATCAAACATAGCACAGGGTTACTAAAATACACAGGAAAAAAAGAGCAAAAATAAAAGTATTGTTTGTATAGCAGTAGCATTTCTAATTGACATCACAGCAAGGCATTGGAAAACCTCATTAATAACGGAACCACAGGATTAGGAGAAAACAAGATGGGATGACAAGGTGCCTAAATCTGTGGCTGGACTAGGTCCTAATTCCCAACAGTTCCAAAAGGGTATAGTCTTCCCAAACCTTTCTCTCTCTTCCTCTCCTTAACTCCTTCTATTTGTCAAAATCACTTTAACTGTGGAGTATTAGGTATGAATGCGACAAGCAACTCACATTTTCTTCAGAGGACTTAATTATTACTCCTTAGCTTTATCTATATATCCCACTCTAAAGGTCATTGAAATAACAGAGTTTTCCATCTACTTGAATAGATTCTAAGTCCATAAAACTTAAAATTAATCTTGCTTCTTTTGAAGTCATTTCAAGTTATATGTCAGGTCATGAGTTAGGATAAGACAAGAAGCAATCACACTTTATAACACTATAACTCTGTTCTGTAATTACACAGTTATTGCAGTTTGTGTAATTATACAGTATCTGACTAACTACTAATGTTTCTTACAGCAGGGAGGTTAGTCCCATTTGTTGAACTGCTTTTTAATACTTCTTTCACATTCCTACAAATCCATTTTAAATGTGGTTACATGATGCAGTTATTTACGCTGCAGTTGCAGTCACTTATGTACAGAAACTTGCAGTTATGCTGATGTATTATTAATTACCTGGACCAGAATACATAACTGCCCCAATGTATGCATTATACTAGTCTTAAAAGCCACCTATCAAGTAACTCTAATGCTTTCAGTAACTAATACGTTAATCTACTGCATCTTAACTTTAGCTCTAGATAAAGACAATAGATCTCATTCTAGAAAAGCGTTCTGTTCAGCAGGACAAAGGGTGGCAGATTTTGGCCACACATAGGTAGAAGCTGAATGCCTCCTATGTAATACTAATACCAGTTAAATAGGATAGTGGGACCAATGAATTCAGCTTGTCGCCAGAGCTCAGAAACTCTCCTGGTGATCTTAGAAACAGACTATAGACATGAGAAAATACCATCTAGCTCTTTCTGTGATAGATATTTAGTTACCAATGGACAAAACTTGCCTGAGGATGCTTGATCTAACATGTGTTGGACAGACAGAAGAACAATGCCAGCTATAGACTGCTAAATCCACCTCTGGTGCAGTCTGGGACATAGCTTTCCTTCAAAGTATTTCAAAACAGGATGGTAGCTTACAGTTAGTGTATAACAATTACATCTCAACAAAATATTTTGGATGTAATAAACATTTTTTCCTTAAAACTTTTAATGTGTGCTTTCTAATGTCAAGGCACATCCTGAAAGTGGATAAGATTTGAGCTCCTCTTCTTTCTTACATCTCAGATTTAATGATGAGCATTATACTGATGTAGCAGTATATAGCTGGACCAGCAATGCTGTATACCTGATACCAACGTTATTAAGTGCCAGTGTTATATTTCACTATCTGTGGTATTAGTTTTGTGTACGTCATCATACACCTAAACCTTAATGGTAAGCAGCTATATCTCTTACCACCCAGGCTCAGTGTGTCTCTGTGTTACATCTTGACACCCCATGTCTAGAAATGGGGCAAAGCTTGCCTGGCCTCTCCCCAGCAACACTGAAGGGGAGGAACTGAAGGCAACTCACATCCCCATCTCTCTGCTCCCAGCAAACTGCTGAAGCAGAAAAACATTTCCTCACATGTATTGCCAGCAGGGATCTGAAGATTTCAGGAATTCTTCTAGGAGTGGGTACCAGTCCCCAAGGAAAATTAGATCAGCTCCCTGCTCTTACTTGTATTCCCACATGAACTCTCCTCATATTTCAGTGACTCTTGTCCATAGCACTTAATGGTGGTGTGCTGCCTGGGGATATTATGGTACTTCTGGTATTATTATGAAGGACTCAGCTAGCATCACCCACTGCTATGCAGACTTTTTGCATGGTTGCACACACCATTAAACCTACAAACTGGTTCTGCAGCTGCAGGATCCAGAGGTCTGTGTGAGGTGTTTAGGGCACTGAGTGATGTACAGGGAGAGTCAGAAGCTCGTGAGGGGTATTCACAAAATCCTTTTTTACTAGAATAAACTGAAAAGACTGAACTATTTCAGTTAGTCCATGGATTGAAAACTCACCACATTTATAGCTACCCCTAGTGTGTGGGCAACAAACTGTCCTGGTTTCAGCTAGGATAGAGTTAATTTTCTTCCTAGTAGCTGCTAGAGTGCTATGTTTTGGACTTAGTATGAGAATAATGTTGAACAACACACTGATGTTTTTAGTTGTTGCTCAGTAGTGTTTACACTGGTCAAGGACTTTCAGCTTCCCATGCTCTGCCAGGTGTACAAGGAGCTGGGAGGGGGCACAGCCAGGACAGCTGACTGCAACTGCCCAAAGGGCTATTCCATACCATATAGTGTCATGCTCAGTATAGAAACTGGGGGGAGTTGGCCGGGGGGGCAGCAATCNTGGCTTGGATCAGGAATAGTGTGGCCAGCAGGAGTAGGGAAGTGATTGTGTCCCTGTAATCAGCACTGGTGAGGCCGCACCTTGAATACTGTGTTCAGTTTTGGGCCCCTCACTACAAGAAGGACATCGAGGTGCTGGAGCGTGTCCAGAGAAGGGCAACGAAGTTGGTGAAGGGCCTGGAGAACAAGCCTTATGAGGATCGGCTGAGGGAACTGGGGTTGTTTAGTTTGGAGAAGAGGAGGCTGAGGGGAGACCTTATCACTCTCTACAACTCCCTGAAAGGAGGTTGTAGTGAGGAGGGTGTTGGTCTTTTTGCCCAAGTAACCAGCAATAGGACAAGGGGTAAGGGCCTCAAGTTGTGCCAGGGGAGGTTTAGGTTAGATATTAGGAAAATTTTCTTTCCTGAAAGAGTGGTGAGGCATTGGAACCGGCTGCCCAGGGAGGGGGTGGAGTCACTGTCCCTAGAGGTGTTCAAAAAACGTGTGGATTTGGTACTTTGGGACATGGTTTAGTAGTCATGGTGTTGTTGGGTTGATGGTTGGACTAGATGGTCTCAGAGGTCTTTTCCAACCTTAATGATTCTGTGATTATTTATTATTGTTATTATTATCACTTACTCTTCCTCTGCTAGCTTATTAAACTGCCTTTATCTCAACCCATGGGTTTTACTTTTGTTTCCTGCTTCTCCCCCCCATCCCATTGGGGAGGGGGCAAGCAGCTGCATGGTGCTTAGTTGCCAACTGGGGTTAAACCATAACACAAACCCATCAGAGTAGCTGGGCAAAAGGAGGCAACCTCTTCAACCATCCCAAAATGGGGATGATCCACTTATCTTCTCCTGTTTAAAAAAAAAAATCAAACCCACAACTGGGTACCCAAAAATGAAGGATGTTTAGATTGGATGATAACAGGTGTTCAGTTATAAACACAGAAATATACTGTAAAATATAAAAAGTTTCTTTTGTAATTTTCAGGTCAGCTGAAATATTCCAGGAACATCAGAAACTCATGTAAATTTTGAAGCTACTGAAGAAGACCTGCAGATGGCTTACAGAGTTCAAGTTAAGATTTGACTAAACACCTAACATTTTCATTGTTTATCAGAAATGAACCGAACCTCTGAAGCTTTTGAGATTCAGCCATTGCTAAGGAAAGTTCTGCCACCAGCTTTGTATCTCATTAAAAATCTATATTTAAGCCACAAGTCAAATGAAAACATTAAAAAATATAATTACAGCCTGCAGTGTGTTCTTTAAATATATATATAGATATATATTCTCATTTAATTGACAGCAGAAATTATTGGTGGAGTATCATTTTAAAGAAAAACAACATAATGTTCTGTCAAGCTGAGTATGTTCACACAATGGCAGCTTAACTTTGATTAGGCATGATAGCTGTGGTTGTCAGGAACTTGCCCTCTTGTTCAAGTTATGCTTTAACATTTTCTGAGCCTCCTACTAGAGTCAAAGTTAAATTTACAGTCTTGACATTTTCCACTGCCTTTAAATATCCCTGTGACTAGCTATTCAAACATTTTCCTAGTTGTATTGTTCCCTCTTGTTTCTGAAGTTAGAAATTATCTTCAAGTCTGCAGTTCTGAAATAAAGCAAGGGATAATTTGAAAGGAAAAAAAAAAGAAAATGTGTGATTATGACATGAAAATAACTTTTTAAATTTAGCGAGTTGACAACAGGGACAACAGCTGCTTCCGGTGTGACCAGGTGAATGATCTGCTCAGCCTGGTGGCAGAGCTGAAGGAGGAAGTGGACCAGTTAAGGAGCATCAAGTAGTGTGAGAGGGAGATAGACTGATGGAGCCACACACTTCCATCCCTGAGACCAAGGCAGCAAGCAGAGGCTCCACGAGAAGCAGAGGATCCCCTACCTTCTTGCCACCAAGCAGAAGGAGGGGACCTAAGAGACGGAGGGGAATGGAAACAGGTTGCTGCTCGGGGGCACAGGCAAATCCCCTCCCAGCCTTCCTCACCTTCCCAGTTGCCCTTNAGGTAAGAAATTTATTGTTCCTCCTCTCCCCTTCTTCCATTCTTCCATCCTCCCCCTCCCCGCCCCCGACAATAATGCCTGTTACTTTTTTTTATTATTATTTATTTTTAGTCGTATAGGTGCCATGACTGTTTTCGAGCACATATTAAATAAGGACTGGAGTAGTAGGGCACCATTAGAGACTTTCTGATAGTTGGGTGTTAGTGGCTATTGTGGTTTTACATCCCAGCATGATGTTGCTGAATTCACAGTTCTCTGCCAATGCCTCTGGTGCTTATGGAGTAGCTGCAAGGGGAGATGCCCCTACTCTGCAGGAGGAGTTAAGCGAGTTAAGCCTCTCTCTGTCCCTTGCTCTTGGACTCTGCTCCTTGCAGAATTTTGTAAGAGAGAGTTCCCTTTCTGTGAAGATGCAGGAATTGTTATTTTTTTAAAACTCACATAAGAAATGCTTGAATCTCATTTGTGCAATTGGGTGGACTTTTAAAGAAAGGGGATTCCTAGCTGTGATATTACTCTGGCCTCTTGCCATGGTGTGTGTTGTACTTGCTTAGTTGCCAGGGCCAGGCTGTGAAGAAGCTGAATGAACTTTGAAAGTTTCAAAATGCATTTATTTTATTAAAGAATATTTTGATTCCAGGGGGTTCTTTTTGGTTTGGTTTGGTTTGGGTTTTTTTTTGTTTTTGTTGTTTTTTTTTGGGGGGTGATGGTTGGACTAGATGATCTCAGAGGTCTTTTCCAACCTTAACAATTCTATGATTCTATGGTTCTACGTACAGGTTGAAGTCTAAAATAGAGTATTATCTGTAAGATGCCGAGCTCATTGCATGAAATTCTGGCAAACTTCTACTTCCTTAAATCCAGACATCCAGAGGTGTGGAGCCACATACTGGAGGACTGAGTCTCAAGCAAAGTAGAAAATACAAGTCAGTAAATCTGGTAACCTTACAAGCAATTGTCAAAGTCAAGGTGTTACTCAATAAACATAAAGCTTAATTCTGCTGTCATTAGGTATATGGTAAAATACACTGACATTAAAACATGAGGGTTTGTGGGGACCAGTGATAATGGAGTGCATGAAGACAGTTCTCTTGCTGAGGATCATATTTGTCATATGGCAACAGTAGAGGACACAAAACTTCCCAGGAAACATTATGATATACAGACAGCAGCCTTCAGATATGACATGTAGTTGAGAGCCACTGATGGGGCAGTAGTAGTAGTTATTGTCTTTGTAGTCCATGACTGCAAAGAGAACTGAAGCTGTAAAGCTCAATTATTACCAAGATGCTCTGAGAGTGAAGAGACAAATGCTACTATTGCAAAAAGTTAAAACATATTTTATGTGAAAACCTATTTTATTTCCACCTTTCATGACACTACTTACTGCTGAATTGGAACTTGCTGTGCTTGTGTTACAGCATCTTTGAATGTTAATAATAGTATCTTGTTGATGTCCAAAGAACTCAGATGAAAAGGCTGCAGCACATCAATGGCATTCACACACTTTGGATATGAATCACTTTCTTAAACATCATAACCTATTAATTTTAACCTTTATCTAATTTAAATATATTCTTTGAGATTACAACAATCTATTTTCTAAATAAAAAATAGTCTGGCTTTTGGTCTCAGATGAGCATACTATAGTTGTATAGATGACTAACAAGATAGATCACTATACTAACTCCATAAAGCAAGTAAGCAAGTTTAAATGAGCCATTTCTCACTACACCAAAAAAAAAAACCAAACCCAAACTAAACCCACCACCAGACACACACACACACAAAAAGGCATGTGGATTATACATATTAGTTTAAAGTTGCTTTCTCCCAGATTTGGGGAAGAAGATCAAGTGTCTTTAAAGTAAAATGTTTCTTCACTAAAAATAATTTTGGGCAATACAGTATTCTGACCTAAAAACTCCACAGTCAAATCATTAAAAAAAATCAATACCCACAAAATATAAATGGAAAGATTTCTATTATGTCTAGCCAATAATATTTTGTTCAGTCAGTGAGAAGGGGGAACTTTGGGCATATATGGATGTGCAAATAAAAAATGTTAGCTGTATCTTCCATTTTGTCAGGCAAAGCCACATGGAAAGTGAGAGATGATCATTCCCCATAATTTACTAAGAACTGATCACTTCCATGAGTATGAAAGCCCACAGAGTTTGCCGTGTCTTGCTTCTTACAGCCACACAGAGAAAAGCTGTTGCAGAAATGATACCCTCCTCTTTTTACTTTACCTTTCTGCCATCACCAATCTGCTGAGAAAAACTCCCTGTCTATGACTTTGGATCTCCTTTACGTAGCTGCAGCCCTCCTTCTCGTTTAGCACAGCAGGACCTGCCTCTTCCCGAGTCTCTCTGTGATAAAACTAGATAAAGTCACTGTGATGTGAATTACGTCATTGGGGAAATTGCAACTGGAAATCAAGATTTCTGTAGAGGATTGAGCAATAGGGTCAGAGCAAGGGGCTCCATGTCTCTTGGAAGACCACTTGATTCTCCACAGCTTTTCTACACGTATTTAGTGCAAGATACATAAAGTGTTTTATATTCAGAATGTTCATATTACCGAGCATTTTTAAAAGAATAGCTAACATGACAAAGTGAAGAAATATAATGGCAAGAAGACAGACATGACAATAGGCTATCTTTGGCTGGCATAATTTGATCTAAGATCATTAAGTTTAGAAATTAATACTGTGATTTTGATTTATGCCAGCTGGGTATCAAACACCCATGCCTTCTCGCTAATACTTATAATGTGCTTAATAAAATTATTTATAAATTTCAAACACTATTAAAATGGAAACGTTCCAGAAGAATTTTTTGTTGCTATGTGCTTGAAGATCTTAGAGATAGTAGTAGTGACTTGCAATGTATAAGTTACCATGGTGATGGCTTTCTTAATGAACAGTGGATAAAATTGCTTCGTAAAATATATATACTTTTAGCCTGCAGACTGCAGGTGCTTTATTGCATTTATAGTGTATGAACCAGTGCTCATAGTGGCATGCATGTTTAGTGTATTATACCAGGCTGATGGTGTATGCTGAAAGGTTCTTATTGTGGCAGCAGATGCTGATCTGCAGAGAATTAAATATCTTTTCCTGGAGCAGAGCCTTCCATTTGGATATAGCAAACGCAAGAACAGTTGGGTCCAGCCAACTCCCGTTGCGTGCAGAGAGGTTACACACAGACTCCTTCAGGCCTGAAAGCAATATCGCTGTGTTTGCATCGCACCACACCGAAGATAATAAAATGCCTTCTCTCAGAAGAGTCACAGCCAGCACAGATATCTCAGCATCTTCTGTACCACAGAAAAGAAATACCTGCAGCAGGTCAGTGTCTTTGGCCCATTCACTAAGAAGGAATGGCACTTAAAGGAAGAGCCATCTTGCCTAACTGCTGTCTAAAGGGCCTGAAGAACTCTGCAGTCATCCTGGGACTTCAACAGAAATGAAAACTCTGAAGCTGAGGACTACTGTGCAGGCACAAGGTACTTCTGGCTCTCGCCTGTGTAATTCCTATTCCCGTTTATAATTCCTGCCCCTGTGTGCTCTGAGGACAGGCTCAGTGCTAGTGCACTTAGTGCAGAAGGGAAATATTATCCAGAAAGATTTTTAGGAAAGTTGTAATTTTCTGGTGAGGATGGATGATGCTGTTGCCAGGGTAAGAGTCTCCCCTGCCCAGAAGCATCCTGGTCTAGAGAACTAGGATGATTATATTCTGATTTCCGCAATGCAGTGTCTCTTACTGCTTTTTTGTCCCCAGATTTCAGTAAGACAGTAGGCAACATCTTAGGTCCCACATAAGTACAAGTGAAAATTATAGCTGAAAACTTGTTTTAAGCCATTTGTCAAAGACATCACAAAGGCAGGGTTTGAACAGAGATTATAGCGCTACTGAATCCTCTGGACAAACATTGAGAAAGAGTGATAGAATTCCCTGTGTAAATAGTGACAAAGAAGTCAAATATTTTGCAATACAACTGGAAAAAAAAAAAAAAGTGTGTTAAGTAATATTACATAAGGAAATTCTAGGGTTTTTTTGGTTAATAGACCAGATGCAGAACACTTGATTCATTTTCACTATCCTTTGAAACAGAGGTGCTGCAAAAGGACAGGCAGACATAACAGATGAAGTATAAGGATGTAAGTACACTCTTCTCACTGTAGCTTAACATTACTACTTACAGTACAGCTGAAAGTAATGTTTAGCATTTAAATAACCTTTATCACCTGTAGATTTCCAAGTGCTTTTCTATACACATGATTTGATAGGTTTCTTGAAGGTGTCAGAGATTGATTTTTTCTGGATCCCTGACCACAGTTTCATACATTATGCTATTGACAGACTGGCAAATTAATCCAATGTATGTGTCTTGTGTGAAACACAAGGGAAAACATTTTCATATCACGTATCTTTTCCTCACTCAATCACACAATGCTTCCTTCTGTTCTTGCTTCTTTGCTCCAACTCCATTCGCTTAGCCCAGAATCTCTTGTTTTTATTAAATAAGACAAGCTTTGAAAGGGTTTTCCTGCAAGTCATACATGATATATTTATTCAGAACAGAATATTGTTTCATAGTGTACATGGAGTTGCATTCAAAGTATGCATGTAGGAAAGCCCCTTTGAAAGTTTAATTAACATGAAATAAATAGATATCTTCTCAATTTTGAAAAAGTAAAGTAGAATTTTAAGAATATAATAAGATTTCAATTATATTAATAATGATAGACACAGCAATAATTCCTATGTCTTTTTTTCTACCAAAATACATGGCGTCTTCAAGCATTTAAATTACTTAGCAACTCTGAAAGTTGCAACTCTTATGATACAGATAGAGGAAGTTGCCTAGTCTGGTAGCATAGTATCTGAACACATTTACATGATCATTTCTATCATTCACCACTCCCATTTCCCCCCAGAATAGTTTCCTCTCCTCTGTAGTCCTTCTAAGATCTTCTTTGGCCATCCTGCTTTGGTGACACTGACAGCTGAACAACTCCTGTAGTGGCTTATGGACATCTCAGTTCTAGGCAGTAATACGCTGCCAAGCAGAAGCTTTTTCAGAAGAGAGCTACGGATGGAAAACTGGTCTGGTACAGTCCGCATGGCACCCCTCAAAACCTCTCAAACTTTGGACTCCCTAACAATACTCAGACAAGCGTTCTAAAGCTATTAGAATCATACTTTCTCCTTGAATCAATTTGGCAGGTGGAGGTGGTGTTATTTTATTGTTATTTTTGTAGACATTAGATTCTATGGAAAGACATTTTCATTGTAACTTTATATCTAATGAGCCATATATTATAACTTTTCATAATCTTATATTTACCGGCCAGTGGCATAAGGCTTTCCATGCTTCAATTTTAAAGCCCATATTTTGTTCCTTATAATTTTGCCAGACTTGGACCAGAGAGACACACACGACTGCTGAAGAATCTGGCTGATGTCATTGTGAGGATACTTCCCATTATCTTTGGAAGGTGAGAGGTATCTCGGGGACAAGGGTGTTCCTGAGCAGTGGCAGAAAGCAAATGTCACTCATCTTCAGGAAGGGCAAGGAGTAGGATCAGGGAAACTACAGGCTTGTCAGCTTCATCTCAATCCCTGGAAAGGTGATGGAGAAATCTTCCTGGAAGACTTTTCCAAGTGTATTAAGCAGAACAAGATGAATAGGAACAGTCAGAATGGATTTTCAAAAGAGAGATTATGCCAGACCAACAGAATAACCTTCTACAATGAGATGACTGGTGAGATGGATGAAGTAAAACCAGTAGGTGTTGTTTATCTTGGCTTAAGCAAGGCTGTTAACACTGTCTTTCATAACATCCTCATAGACAAGCTGATCATAGAATCATAGAATCATAGAATCGTTAAGGTTGGAAAAGACCGCTGAGATCATCTAGTCCAACCATCAACCCCTCCCC
>VZTL01051243.1:4842-23716 GCA_013400535.1 Scopus umbretta | reverse complement strand
GGGGAACACCGCTTGTGACTGGCCACCAACTGGATTGAACTCCATTCACCACCACTCTCTGGGCATGGCCATCCAGCCAGTTTCTAACCCAGCGAAGGGTGCACCCATCCACACCATGAGCCGCCAGCTTCTCCAGGAGAATGCTGTGGGAGACAGGGTCAAAGGCTTTACTAAAGTCCAGATAGATAAGATCCACAGCCTTTCCCTCATCCACTAGATGGGTCACCTTGTCATAGAAGGAGATTAGGTTGGTCAAGCACGATTTGCCTTTCATGAACCCATGCTGACTGGGCCTGATCCCCTGGCTGTTGTGAATGTAATCATCTAGTATAATCATCAACCCAAAACACCATGTTACTAAACCATGTCCTGGAGTGTCACATCCACACATTACTGGGGCAAATACTGTTTAACATCTTCATGAATGACCTGAATGATGGGACAGTGTACCCTCAGTAAATTCACAGATGGTACAAAACTGGGAAAAGTAGTTGATATACCGGATGGATGTGCTGCCATTCAGAGCATCCTCAACTGAATGGAGAAATGGACCAACAGGAACCTCATGAAGTTCAACATGAAGAAATATCAACTCCTGCCCCTGTAGAGAAATAACCCCAGGTTACGTATAGGCTGGGGGCTGACTGGTGGGGTGGCAGCTTGGAGAAGAGAACCAGGAGGTCCTGTTTGACACCAAATTTTCCATAATACAGCAATGAGCCTTTGCAGTAAAGAAGGCCCTAGATGACCCTGCTTTGAGTAAGGATTTGGAGTCGATTACTTCAGAAGTTCTTTCACATATCAGCTGTTCCGTGACTGTGAGGAGAAGAATGCTCTCTCATCCAAGAGAGTAGGTTGCAGAGGACTTCCCAATACACAAAGGTGAAGATGAATGTTCACAGGGTAGTTGAAAACAGGCAGAACAACTGAAATGTGAGACACTATTCTTACTGTAGTCTGTAATACTGCCCACACAGTACTGCCTACTGACATGAATGTAGAGTGCTTATAGTCTGGATCTTGCTCTCTATCTTTCTCAGGGGAATACTAGCTTTCCATTCCACTCCTCCTTGCTGCAGCCACACGGCAAACTTGACGCACCCGATACTTTTATCATCTGCATGGTAAAATCACTCAGATTTCCTTGATGGAAACTATGTAGCCTTGTACACATTAGAGATGTCTCAGATTTCCCAATGTCCTTTGATGATGACGGAGTTTAATATTTCTTCCCGAAATAGCCTACTTACTGAATTTCTTACTTCCTGCAAATGTGGTTTCCTTAATTCTTATAAACTTGTCCTGATGTTCTGCTAAAAACAAACACTTCTTGAATTATTTTAAGTGGAAAACATATTGGCCCTAATGCTCTAATCAAATTAAACAGAAGATCAAGTTAAGCAGTGATCGAATCAGCTGGTCCTGTTATTTGTGTAGCCAGATTAAATTTTGAATATCTGCTCAGGCAGGTATCCTTTAGCCATGGGTGAATACTTTTGTTAAAAGTTCTGAAAAGTGCATTCACTGCTGTCTTTTTTCATGATTTTGTTGTGAGTGTTCATTTAGGATATAAAATGATTCTTATTTCTACAGCTGTTGGAATCAGGTGATTACTAGAGAACCTCATCTTTCCTGAAGAAAATGAACAAGTAATCTGCTAACCTTTCTGTTTCCAAAAAAACCCAAAACCCAGACAGTGTGAACATCTGCAGAATATCTATCTGGCCAGTGAGAGGAAGAAAAAAAAGGAAGAAAAGCCAGCATTTAATATTCTTAAGCTTTATATTTTTAGAAAAATAACTTCATGATTTTGGAGGCTTTATTTTCTTACATAGCAAGCACTTGAGATTAACAAAGTTCAATTCCAAGAAACCAGTAAATGAAAAAAAAAAAAAAATTGGAAATGAGATATTGAGAAACCAATTAGGTCATTTCTCTATGGATTTTCTCTTTCTACAAATCGAGATTGATTGAATTGAGATTGAATTGCAGGGAGGCATACTGAACAATGCTGCAAATAGAACACAGCATAACGAACACAGTGTGCACTGTGCTTCCTGACATGCTTGTATTACCTCTATGGACAGATAAATTAAGCAGTGATTTTTCTCTTCCAGATCTGATTTCTTATATCCCTCTGGTCTTCCATGTAGACCAGTATATTTGCTCTTTATTAAAATTTTTCATCCTTATTGTATAGGCAAAATAAAAAAAAACCCAGGACTATATTTAATTTTCCGGTGATTTTCTGTATTACAAATATTTAAGTTTCATAACACAAAGAATCTCCTTACTGGATGCAGACATTCTTGGTCCTTCATTCAGTAAGGTTGCATTTGGTCTATACATTAATACAATGCTATAAAAATACTAAATGATGTATGATACAGGAATACTAGCAGTGTAATATAAATTACTTGTAAATTTTCTGTTTGTTATTTTTTGGCAGAATACAAATAATTCTAATGCTTAAAAAATCACCTGGATCATATGCACATGCTAATTATCAGACTATGAGGTAACTCCCCTTTCCACCTGTGTTTATTTGCTCTTTTCTTTTTATGTCCAGCACCTCATGAGCATTGCTGTAGATTTTTCACATTCTGGCAAAACTAAAGCATTTAGACATATTCCTATAGCTATTTGAAAACCTGCAGGAAATATCTGTCTTAAGAACTCAGAAAGCTATCTTTTAAAAAAAAAAAAAAAAAAAGAAGCGGTATCATTTCTAGCTTTAGAGCCTTTAGGCATTTCTTGTCTGCAGGCTCTCTGTGCTTTGAATTTGTTCCTAGTATTAACCTCTCATTCTATAAACAACTCTTGTCTTAAAAGAGGAGAAGTGGAATTTTCATGTAAATCCAGGAGCTCAACTGTCAAAGGAAACTTAACCTTTAGTTTGAAATTGGTCTACGGAAAAAAAATCTTTTCTACAAGCACCTAATGCCAGCTGGCCTGAAGGAAACTTAATTTTTCAATAGTAGCAAAGTGGCAAATTGGGAAACTTACTGAAAATGCTCATCTTAATCTGGCTGCAAACTCTATGATCTTTCACAATAAATAATCACAGTTTGGAAACCAAATTAAAAAAAAGTTATGAAAATTGACTGTAAGGAACTTAGTGAAATCTATTTTTCTTTACAGTAAATTAGTATCCTGAGATAATTCTTGAAATGGGAGGCATAGAAAATGGCTCATGAGAGAATATTCTTTTTTAAATACAACTGCATTGAGTTGACATAAGGAAGCAGCATGTGGATGGGACTAAACTCCTAACTGTAGACACCTATACTTTGCATTGGCATGTGAGCTCAGTATCTTGGCTCCCATTACTGCCCCCAAGCCAGGCAGGAACTGGCCCCCAGGCAGTTCCCTCGCTGTATGCATCTCCTTTCATCTGGGACACTCTAGAACATCTGCAAATATGACTCAGGACCTAGAGGAGCCCTATGCCTTGCTGGAATGGTATCTGAGAGCCAGGGGGATGCTGGAGAGTATTTCAAATGCCACTTCATNATAGCCCTGAGGCTAATTGGGATCAGCTGTCCTGCCTGCATTCCCTCCCAGCTTCTTGTGCACCTGGCAGAGCATGGGAAGCTGAAAAATCCTTGACTAGTGTAAACAGCTGAAACCAGGACATTACCACAAACAATTTGTATATGTCTTTTAGATGCATCTTTTTCTACAGTAATTTCATTGAAGAAATAAATAAAAGTTTAATGATTGAACTGATTCTTTTTTTTACCATGTTGTTGTCCCAAGCAACAAGAGAAGACTCATTAATTTACCTTGTTTGTTTTGGAACTGTGGTGTTAGGTTTTGTTTTTTTTTTTTAATGTGTGCATATGCATACACATACTTACAGGTCTATATATTCACATGACAGTGAGCTTAGATTTGGATACAATTTTAATTTTATTAAAAAAGTATTTTTTTCATCAAAGAGCATTACCAGCAAAATATTATTGTGCATTTCCAATTAAAACTTTTAACGTTTCACTATGTAATATTTTCACTGTTTTCTCTTTGAATAATTCCCTTCGGACCCTGTGTTTACTGACAGCAGCAGCTGTGAGGTTGTGCAGAAAAAAGTGATAGGTCTCATTTATTTAAATAAACTACTATGAAAATNAAAAAAAAAAAAAAGAAGCGGTATCATTTCTAGCTTTAGAGCCTTTAGGCATTTCTTGTCTGCAGGCTCTCTGTGCTTTGAATTTGTTCCTAGTATTAACCTCTCATTCTATAAACAACTCTTGTCTTAAAAGAGGAGAAGTGGAATTTTCATGTAAATCCAGGAGCTCAACTGTCAAAGGAAACTTAACCTTTAGTTTGAAATTGGTCTACGGAAAAAAAATCTTTTCTACAAGCACCTAATGCCAGCTGGCCTGAAGGAAACTTAATTTTTCAATAGTAGCAAAGTGGCAAATTGGGAAACTTACTGAAAATGCTCATCTTAATCTGGCTGCAAACTCTATGATCTTTCACAATAAATAATCACAGTTTGGAAACCAAATTAAAAAAAAGTTATGAAAATTGACTGTAAGGAACTTAGTGAAATCTATTTTTCTTTACAGTAAATTAGTATCCTGAGATAATTCTTGAAATGGGAGGCATAGAAAATGGCTCATGAGAGAATATTCTTTTTTAAATACAACTGCATTGAGTTGACATAAGGAAGCAGCATGTGGATGGGACTAAACTCCTAACTGTAGACACCTATACTTTGCATTGGCATGTGAGCTCAGTATCTTGGCTCCCATTACTGCCCCCAAGCCAGGCAGGAACTGGCCCCCAGGCAGTTCCCTCGCTGTATGCATCTCCTTTCATCTGGGACACTCTAGAACATCTGCAAATATGACTCAGGACCTAGAGGAGCCCTATGCCTTGCTGGAATGGTATCTGAGAGCCAGGGGGATGCTGGAGAGTATTTCAAATGCCACTTCATGTCTATGAATACACAGCTGAACAAAACCCTGTAAACAGTATCACACTCTGAAGTCCATTGAACTTTTTGAGCAGGCCTCCTTTGGTTATGATAGGAAAACAGGTCTCCAGACCACAAGCAGACAACAGCATTTCGACACATAAAAAATGTGTCTAAGAATTTAGAGCTGAATGGTGCCCTTGACAGAAACTATAATGTTACGATTTATTTGCAAGAGCATTGACCAGATGGCAAAGGGGGTCATTGCAAACTTCCCTATGAAAAACAGTTCGTATCTTCCTCTCTCTGATTATGGGAAAGCTTGAATGAATCAGTAAAAAATTTGGTGGTTACTACCTGCTGCGGTGTAACCCGATCAGCAACTAAGCACCACATAACCACTCACTCACCCTCGCCCTGCCCCAGTGGAATGAGGGAGAGCACCAGGAAAAAAAAAAACCAAACAAACCTAAAACCCATGAGTTGAGATAAAGACAGTTTAATAAGACAGCAGAGAAAGAGAAAATAACAATAAAAGAATATACAAGTGATACACAATGCAATTGCTCACCACCCAAAGCCCAACCCACACCCAAGCAGCAATCACTCCTTCCCCCTAGTCAACTCTCCCAGTTTCTATACTGAGCTTGACATCAGGTGGTATGGAATAGCCCTGAGGCTAATTGGGATCAGCTGTCCTGCCTGCATTCCCTCCCAGCTTCTTGTGCACCTGGCAGAGCATGGGAAGCTGAAAAATCCTTGACTAGTGTAAACAGCTGAAACCAGGACATTACCACAAACAATTTGTATATGTCTTTTAGATGCATCTTTTTCTACAGTAATTTCATTGAAGAAATAAATAAAAGTTTAATGATTGAACTGATTCTTTTTTTTACCATGTTGTTGTCCCAAGCAACAAGAGAAGACTCATTAATTTACCTTGTTTGTTTTGGAACTGTGGTGTTAGGTTTTGTTTTTTTTTTTTAATGTGTGCATATGCATACACATACTTACAGGTCTATATATTCACATGACAGTGAGCTTAGATTTGGATACAATTTTAATTTTATTAAAAAATTATTTTTTTCATCAAAGAGCATTACCAGCAAAATATTATTGTGCATTTCCAATTAAAACTTTTAACGTTTCACTATGTAATATTTTCACTGTTTTCTCTTTGAATAATTCCCTTCGGACCCTGTGTTTACTGACAGCAGCAGCTGTGAGGTTGTGCAGAAAAAAGTGATAGGTCTCATTTATTTAAATAAACTACTATGAAAATTTGGGGATTATTCAGCCTTTGGCAATTATTTGAAATTCGGCAATAGTAGTACTAGTTAGATTTAGCTAATTAATCTTCATGTCTTTCATTAGTCACAACTCATTTTACATCTAAATGAGCATCCAGGTCTTTTCCTTAGTTCAGTGGACCAGAGTGTTGCCTTTTGGGCCTGAGGAGCAGATGCAGAACATCAGCTGTGTAGCATATAGCAGATAACAAGCTTTGGGCCGTGAATGTCAACAGTACTAGAGCTCTGCTGAAGAACACTAGGTGAGGTGGTCTCTCTGTAATGGGAATACCTTTGAAATGTAGTTATTATGGGAAATCACCAAAGAGGGGGCACTAAAAAAAGAGAGGCTTAATCCAATTGATAAAGTGTCATCAAATCCCATTCTCTCAAGGATTTTAAGAGGTAATCCCAGACAACCCTATTAAAGACTTTCACCACCTAGTGATAATGCTACCAGAAACTCCTTCCAGCACTGTGATATTGCAATTGTGTGTCAGTTTAGCTGCTTGCCTGCTTAAATTTATGGAAAGCTGTTTGTAAAAAGCACAACATTCCCTCAACCTCCGAATATACAACAGATGCAAAAGTACACTTGAGGGTATATATACTAGGAAGACTAAACTGTTCAATTTGACACATTTAGCTTGTTGGCAATGTTCTTTGTTTAAATTAAAAACAACGCTTTGCTAAAGATGATGAAGCAGACTGCTGCATTGAAAGACAGTATTAATCATAATTATTGTAGTGATTTGCTCTTTATTAACATTGTTGCATTAGTAGCCTCAGGCCCAAATCCAGATCGCTGCCCCATTAGGGTAGACCAATGCATATTAAAATACAAATGAATTAAAATACACAACATTTGCTATACACCAACACATAATAGAACTAGTCCCTTCTCCAGAGAAGCTGACTCTGCTTTTTTGTTTAGACTTTAAGATTTCTGGTGAAGGGCTGGTTTTCATTTTGTTTGCACAGCAGAAGACGACTCAGCAGCCATTAACAAGGCCAGAGCATTCCCTGTGCTGCCATTCCGGGGGTTCTGGTTTCACTGGTGGGAGAACACTGTGCCTCTGCACAGGCATCTGCGGCACCCGCACAGCCGCACCCACGCGTGTGCGAGGGGCCAGTGCCACTGGGGAAGGTAGGAACATTTTGTACAGGGTGTGAGAGAAGAGCCAGCCTTGGTATATTCACATGAACAAGCAGCACAACAGAAAATGGTAAATAATGTGGTTTTGTTGTTTGTTTTTTTTTTTTTCCATGCCTGTATTTCACTTTAACTATTCTTAATCATTGGCTACCCCTGCCATATTTTGCAGGGAATCCATGAGCTGATCCTCAGAGTTTTGCATTTACTTTTGGTGGTTGTAAATTAGCATAAATCCTGCTGATTCACTGATTTTACTCCTGATAGGGGCTCAGAGTCTCACGTGAGGTTTGTTAACCATCCTCTTTTTATTTCCTTTACTGTATTTAAGTAGTTTTTAATGGCCTTTACAAAAGACTTCACCCTAACGCTCCTAATGCAGCTATATGGCTCCTCTCCACTGCTTGTGAGGGACGTGTTCCTGGGTGGTGGTGCTTCCTGATAGCGCTGTTCAGTGCTGCTGGTTGCAGGCAGCACAGGGTCCCTTGTGGCTGCAGAACTGTAAAGACTTTCAATTAAAAAAAAAAAGAAAAAAAGAGGTATTTTGCATTTAAAAAGCAGGATTTTTTTTTCAAATATTTCATGGGAAGCTATATAGAAAGCCCTCTATGAAGTTAGCTAGGGAATTCCAGGAGAGTTTCCTTATGAGATTTCTATGCTCTGATTCTGCTTGATATATAAATACTATCTGCAGATTTTATTCTCTCACAGGAAAATGAGGTGTTTCCATCTCCATGTGAAACCAGAAACCTTTTTGCCTTTCTATCACTTATTCAACTGTCTTTGTCTTGATGTACAAGTTTTATTGCTTCTGTTTTTCCTGCTCTCTCCCCTGTTCTGCTGGGGAGTGGAGTGAACGGGCTCTGTGGTGCTTAGTTGTTAGCCGAGGTCAGTACACCACATCTAGATATTTTCTTTCATTTTTAAATGTCTAAAGTTTCACCTATACATATCAGAATGTTTCAAATTAAGAAATTAAAAAAAAATATCTGAATTGCAACATAAACAAATATCAAGCTGATTAAAACTTTGGGTTTATTATTTGTCATAAAGTCTTTCAGACTGTAATAGTTACCAATGAAAAGAAAGGGGTTTAGTTTTAAACAAGAGCACAGATCTTACATTTTCAGGGGTCAACAGAGTCACCAGACATATCTGTAGAAAATCCTTTGTCTATGAAAGCAGAGGAACAAAAACCATAACAAGATCCTAATCTTAGCGGTATTTTATAATTTCTTTTTATATTAAAAGAAAAAACAGCCAAACATAAAAAAAAGAAAAAACAAAACAAAACAAAACAAAAAACCCAGTTCAGCATCTCTGGGAGTTTTATGAAGAGTGAGAAACAGTGTTGTTTCTGAGCACTGCCTTTGCTGTCACCACGCTGCAATCAGAGAGGGAATGTGGCATGTTCTGATGAGGGTGGTTCTGGCGGGTAGGTACCCCGCAGGGGTGCAGGGATGGCAGGCCCTAAGCCAGCGCTGCGGTTTGTGCTGGTGGGGCTGAATCTCTGCCTAAGGTTCTGCAGCGTGATGCCAGCAAGGTGCTAGGGAGGGGTTTCTCAAACTGTTAAGTAGCACAGCCATCCCAGCAGAGATCTGTGGCATAGCCGCAGTCTCATAACTGTGTGTCCTGTGGGAAGCTTTGCTCATTTTGTTCACCATAACATTAAGTGAAAGCACTCAGCACTCAATCTTGTACCCAAAAAAAAAAAAAAAAAGTAATTACACTTGTTCTTAAAAGCAAATTATATCTATAATGGAAAACTGTAACCACATGGCAGTATAATTCTATGCAAAATTAGTCTATGAAGATATATTAACAAATGAATGCTATTACATGTTATATTGCATATTATATCATGATATAAAATGTCCTTTGATTCTCTATATCAACAGACCTTGTTTATAAAACAAGAAATATGCTTAAAATTTCTGGTATTATTGATGAAAAGTAAGTTGATATAAAGTAACTGAATCGAAAAAATAATAAATCATACCTATGATTTTATCTCTTGTCATTTATATTAACCTTCTAAAATTCTAGACCAAAGGATGGTGATCTATTTTATTGTTACCAGTAATGGGGCTCCTGTTCTCTTATTTTCTTACTTTTTACTCATCCCAAACAAAAAATTAAACCACAAGAGAGACAATACGAAATGTTTCCCGAGTTTCAGTCAGTCAGCTCTGTTCATGTGGGTTGAATACGAGAGGTTCAGCCTTCAATTCAATATAACCTTCCTTACGTATGTTTTAAACATGGCTCAGAAAAGTAAAAGGTTAATGTCATGTTCATCATATAGATAGAGAGCTGAGGCACATGGAGTAAGGGTCTTCAAAGTTGTTCATTGCAGTGTTTAATTTTTTTTTTTCAGAGCTGCTTGAGCTTGTAAGTCATTATGCTTGACTTAGGAATAAGTGAGAGAAAAAAATTACACTCTCAATTATTTCAAAACTATTTTGTCCAATATTTGTTGTGAATGTAAAACTAAAATAAAATTTTGGAATGGAATTAAATGTCATAAAATACAGTAAATGTTTTATAGATTTTTGAGAAGGCAGATCAGATTTTTGAATGTCACAGACATTTGTAAACAGATGGCCATGTGTACCAGAATCTTTCTCAGGATTGAGTTTGTTAGAAATTATAGATGCTCAGTGTCAGATATACTGTGCCTCTGAACACCTCCAGTTTTTGTACTATTTGGAGGAGAACACAGGTGTATGTTTATCCTTCTTCCAGATAATGCAATGTTGTTTACATGTTCCACATTTAATTTTTAGTTTTATTTTCTGGAAAGAAGTAGCCTGTACAATCATAGTCTTTTTTTTTTTTTTGTGTGTGTATCTTCTCTTTTCAGAAGTTTTGAACTTGGTGCAGCTTTTCAGACAAATTTAACGGTAATGGAATGGTAAGGACACTAAAAACCACAGTTTCAAAAAGTTTCATGAAGATTTGTGGCCAGATAGAGAAGAAAAAGCTTAATATAAATCCAGAAGAAGATGTTAATAAAAGCATACTTTTCCACATATAAATTTATTTTCATTACTTTGTTGCTGATAGAACTACTTGTTATTAAATCATCCTTTTGATTTCTATTAAATAGCATGAAACTCTTCTCAGCAAACAAAAAATCAATAGGTAACATGTTTCTACTATAGACAGCAGTACAAATTTTAGGTTTAGCTATTTAAGATGTATATGATCAGCAGAACACAATTTTCATCAAAGTTTTTACAGTCTGCTTTACCTCTCAGAATGCTCAAGTCCAAAATAAGAAGTGTTAGCAGAGAATTCAACTAATGTTAATTCAGCCCTGACATATGGGCTAGATACCTGAGAGGAGCCCGTACTGGTTGTTGATCTCTTACATATCTGAACACCTAACAGGAAAATTTACCTTTGCCAAGTCCCCAGTGGACTCTGTCTGATGCCATGGGGAACATGGATGCAGGACTGGGGCAGGCACTGGGTTCTAGAGAGGGAAACCACGTGGGCACCTGCAAGGTTGGACTGTGCCCTAAGCCTTTCCCAAAACCTGCACTTCAACTTAAAATAAATTAAATATCAGCCTGCCATCCTTGGTAAAATTAATGTATTTCTTTTTTTCTTTTTACTACGTTTTGAAGTAGCTATGCTGCTATGCAATTTAAATACTTAGTCTAGTTCATGTAGGGCTTTCAATGCTTTCGACTTTGTAAGAAGATATATTTTCCTAATTACTGAAACCTTTAGACACTTAAAAAAAAAACCAGTCAACCATTACTAGGTATTCAGTTCATGATTTTCAGAAACACAAAGTATTGTATGGATTAGTGGTTACATTTCATATGCTGAGACATGTAGTTGACAGTTGAGCCTAGATTTGACATCCATGTAAAACAACTGAATGATGTCTGTTGCTTATCTACAGAGAAAAGGACACAGGTAATAAAACTGTAAGTGATTCTTTGCCATCTGACAAACATTTTAATTTTACTTCCGGGGAATAGATAAAGTTTCAGATAAATTGAATTTGTATTGTTTTCGAGAAAAATATGTTGAATCCAGTTATTCATACTCTTTCATTTATTTCTTGCTGGGTTTGGGTTTTTTTTTTAAGGTGTTGACATAGAAACATTTTGAGATATTATTTTAGGATATTTTGAATTGCACTGCATTATTTAAAGAAAAATTACACATCTGGAGGAACAATGGTAGATGGGGAGCCCCAGTGACACCCCAATTTGGCTGTTTCTGGGGCATCACAGGGGAGTGACCAGCCTGCTAAAGGCTCATCCACCCCACCCTCTGAAGGACTCTGTGGCACAAGAGCAGGGAGGAGCCCCAGTGACCCAAACAGTCCCCACAGGGCTCTCCCAGGGAAACCTCAGCCCATGGGCAGAGGACACTTGTCACCACAAACCAACATGAGAGGATCACCATCACCCACAGACTAAGGGGTCACTACCATCAAGGGAATGGGTTCGATATGGGGTGCAGGGGAAGGGCATTCTGGGATTTCCAGGATTTACTATGGTATGTTTTAGGGTTGAGCCAAGGGTGGGGAAAGGGAGGAATCAAAGTAGTTTGGGGAGGAACAAGTGGGAAATAGAGGAATAAATGGGTGAGCTGGTTGTGTGCAAGCAGGGACTCGTCAGTGCACCTGCTTGGTCATGCTTTGTGCTTCTCACCGAATCCCATTCCTAGCTATTTTCCTGAGTGAGTCAGAGTGTTCCATGTGTCCACGGCACCAGCAACTGGAGTGAGTGCGAGTGCTGGGAAAGATCCTGCTGGATGAGATGATGAATAGGTAACGTGGGCTGGGGTCTGGAAGGGGGTCTCTGAGGGTGCAACCACAGGAGGAGCTGGCAGCTGGAGGGACCAGGTGTCCAGGCCAACTGCTGGAGAAACTGTGGGGTCTGGGGACGCACTGGGAGAGGTGTGTGTGTGTGTGTGTTCATGCATGCATGTATCTCTGTGCTAGAGGCAACTGGAGTCAAGAGGATCCAGAACCAGAGACTGGATGGACTGGTTGTCTAAACTCAGTTACTGGAGGGATCCACAGTGTCTCTGTGTGTGTGTGTATATCTATGTGTGTGTATGTACCTACGTGTACACACTAGTGAGGCAGCCTGTACCTGCAGCTGGAGTGGGGCTGTGGCCTTGGGGGCTCGTACATCCATATGACAGCAACTGGGGAGACTGGGATCCAGGAGCAGCTACTGGGCAGAATGAGTCTGAAACCAGCTACAGGAGCTGTCCACATGTACCTTTGTATACATACATCCCCACTAAAAGATCTTCCTCTTTCTCAGCTAGAAAAGGGGAGCAGGATGAGACAGCTGGTGCTGTTGGTGTTTCTCTGAGTGCTCTGTGTTTCTGTGTGGATCTTTGTGGCTGTCTGTGAACATAAGTATATGGGTGGTGTGCACATGTGCTCCATGGGCATGTGTTTATTGGGAATACAAGCTCAGCCTTGCTGCTGGTCAGACCTGGAGGTATGGAGCTGCTACAATCTCATGTCTACCAGGCCACTGAATTCATCCACTAACAAAGAATACATTGTAGGAATTTACTGTTCTGACATTTTGCCAGTTAGCTTTTATTTTCAGTGAGTTTCCAAAAAGCAGTCAAAATACTTTGAGAAAATAAGTATAGAAAGGTTCACACAATGTTTTCGGTAACTCCAACTGCACTGTCCTTAATTGGAAGCAGATATATTTGTTTACGTTGTTCTTTTGCAATTTTGTGCACTTTGCACATTTTAATATTAATGTTAGTGATCTGTTCAAATCAAAATATTTTTTCTCTAAGGTCACAGAATCACAGAATGTTTGAGGTTGGAAGGGACCTATGGAAGTCATCTGGTCCAAACCTTCTGCTATAGCAGCTACATCTAGAGCCGGTTGCTCAGGACTGCATCCAGACAGCTGTTGAATATCCCCAAGCATGGAGACTCAACCATGTCCCTGGGCAATCTGTGCCAGTGCTTGTTCACCCTCACAAAAAAAAGGTGTTTCCTAACATTCAGACGGAGCCTTCTGTGTTTCAGTTTCTGCCCAGTCGTAAGTCCAATGGTAAACTGCAGACAGGAGTGCATTGCACAATAATAGTTGTAACTGGTAGATAAGTAATGGAAGCCTGATATTTCCATAGGCATGATGTATTATGCAAAATAAACTTGCCATGAGATGGGGAACTTGAGCTCAGTTCCAAATTATTTGTCCTGAATACTTCAGTTTTTATATTAAGCCTATGCTAAAATGTTGATGATAGAAGTTGAAGCAATGAAGTCCAAAGAAAAGATTTCAATGATCTGGAGAAAAGGGACAGTTTTTTTCTTACTGAAACATAATAATTCCTCTTAAGGAAAAAGGAAAATGTATGCTCATGCAAAACATTTTGATTAGTATTTTCTGATAGAAAATGGTTGCATAGGAAATATTTTGAAGAGTAAAGTAGTGAGAGTTATTAAACTAAATCTTCATCTTTTATGTTAGTATTACCTCTTTAGATGATGATGTAACTTTGTACTGGGTCTGTCTGCAATGAAGTTCACCTTCTTCATAGCAGCCTGTATGATGCTTTATTTTGCTTCTGTGACTAAATCAGTGTTGGTAACACACCAGTGTTTTGTCTGTGGCTGAACAGTGGTGGTACAGCATCAAGGCTTTCCCCTTTTCTCACTCTGCCACCCTCCTCCATAGTGAGCAAGCTGAGGGTGAGCAAGAAACTGATGGGGACAGGGTGACCCAAAATGGCCAAGGGATATCCCATACCATATAATGTGATGCTTAGTGACAAAAATGAGGTGGAGAGGGGTTTGCCTTCTAAGGCAGCCATTGCTCAGACACTCATTGCTCAGACATTCTGCTTGTGGGAGGTGGTAAGTGATTGCCTTTGCATCACTGCATATTTTTTTCCTTCTTTCCCTCACTTATTAAACTATCTTTATCCTGACCCAAGTTTTTTTTCTTTTTTTTTTTTCTGTTTGTATTCTCCACCATTCCACTGGGGGAGGGCAGTGAGTGAGTAGCTATGCTCAGCTCCTGGCTGCGGAGGGAACCCAACACAAATTTCCAGATCTAGCTGAGAGTTTTCCATAAAGATAATTGTACATACACAAACAATTGCAGTTTCCTGAAAACTATAGGTCTTTAAAAGCATATTTCTCATTTTAGCATTTGTGCTGCAAAATTAAATATATTACCTAAACAAGAATATTTCATTTTAATAAGCTGAATTAATTTGATTATCTTTTTAACAAAACAGCAAACCATGTTTCCTGTCATTCATAGGGATCAAGTTCACAATCACTGCCTCATGACAGATGTGCTTTGGATAAGGCTCCCTGTCCACAGCAAGAACCTGTCACTTCCACGTTGCAGTCACTGTTGTGCCCTGCTCCTGTATAGAAAAATGCAGTTTAGTATTGAACAGTATTGAACAAACTTGCGAGAAATAGCTGGATCCATATCAGCCACCTTTAGATATGTGTGGTGGGTGTGACTACAGTGAACTGGTCCTTTTGGGTTCATTTTATAGTAAAATACAGAGGAGAAAAAAACAAACAACCAAAACCATTTTAGGCTCTCATCCTGATGTAGATGCTTAGAATAAACCAAAGGAACTGTTCCCTAGCATTTCCTACTTCCATCAGCTACAGAAGCAACATAAAATGACTCAATCAAGGCTAACATTAGGCTTGCTGGATCCCATCTTCATTTTTACAGGGAATTTCCATTTGAGAATGCACAGATTTTTCATTTTAATTAAAGTACCAGATTTAGGTTCTTTAAAAGAATTTATATTCCACAAAATTATTTTGAATTTGCTTCTTCCTTCTTATTTTGAGACTAAAAAGAGTTTTGAATTTTTTGTCTTCTAAAAATTGAATTCCACTTACTACTGTTAATTATGGCTTCATTTTTGTACAGAATCCCCCTATTGCTAATTTTTTGAGGCTGCATCTAGACTGTGGTGTTTCCTGGGATTTCCCACTTAGACTGTGGTGGGGTTCTGGCATACTTGTCTGGGCCAGATGATGTTACAGCCCTGGGCTCTGTGCAAGGGGCCAGTCAGGACTATCAATGACCTCAAACCAAAAGAGTAAAACTAAAAATTTAAAGTCTGTAGCGCTTAAGTGAACTGAAGTGTAAAACTTTAGGGTTGCACTGAATCAGTAATATCTTACATTTGTCCTTACAAAAGAAATAAACAATCCTAAAATACAATATAGTAGTGTGCAATGTGGTTTTCTCACATTTACTTGAGGAACATTGGTTCTTAAGTTTCTCTTTTAATTAGAATGAAACATAGGTTCTTTATTTTATTTTGTGACAGAGACTTTTTTATTCTATTCATAGAAGACATTCTTTTTTAGCCCACATGCTAGATAAGAAGCAGCATCTCAGCATGGCATGAGTGATCCAGAATTATATTTTAAAATAAAGTTTTTTAATTATAATTATGATTGGAGAATTAATTTTAAAATATACTTCACAGTTGTTTTTTTTTAATTCAGGGAAATAATTTTGTGTTTCTGAACTTTTTAGATTATTTGACTTTGTCAGAGGAACACAATTTACTCTGCACCATAAGGAACATTAATGCCTTCCTCAGTCCAATCCCTAGGTATCACAATGGTCTTATGAAATAATTTATTTCATAAAAGTCTTTATGATATTAATTTGAGCCTACTCCTCGTGTTTAAAATACATTCCAGAAGCTCAGTGCTTTAATAAATAGAAACATATTTCCCATCCTAATTTTATTTCTAGATCACTCAGTTCTTCTATTGATGAGGGGTTTAGAGGTTTCCCTCCTGTGTCTGCAGACCCCTGTGTGACTGTGGACTACTTTGAAAGAGACTGCAAAGGGAATCAGAGAAAAGCCTGTTTATATTCCTTGCAAAGAATAACACCTACGTGATTTTTCTCAAGTCATCAAAAGCTTTTAAATAAATGTTAAATGTCTACAAACTGGAAAAGGTTGGAAAACATTGGATCAGCTCAAAAATAATTCTGATTCTTTAGTACTTACTCCACTGATATGTTTATAGGTGAAAGTTAAGTGCCCTCTGGGAATTAATGTGTTTTAACAAATTTTGGTCTTTTCTTGTAGAACAGGAAGTCTAAATCCCCAATCTATTTGTCTTTCTTGGACTATCTGTCTGAATTAATCTTTCTGGAGCCTAAGGATGTGTCTATTGTGATGAATAAAAAAAAGACAAGGAGCAGCCCCTGGCTCTGGTGCCAGGTAGAACTGATCAGCCCCTCCCTGGCAGGCTGGCTACATCCACAGGCATACACCAGCCCTTGGCACCTTCAGGCCCAGCTAGTGCCCCTAAGATATAAAATTATTCACATGTGTGGCAGTGGTGGTAGTGGAGATAATTTCAAAGTGCCTGAAATAATGCAAGGATTATATTGCAGTTTTCTAGGGAAAAGTTTTTATAGCATGAAAATGAGAATATAGCTTCTATACCCTGGTATATGGCATATGTAGGAGTACTCAAAGCTACAAAACTGGTTTGGCTAATATTGTAAGAATGCAGAAAATCGTGTCAGACAGTGTGTTTGTATTTATACTGCCTTATGGACACAGAACCTGGATGGCATTGTTGCCTGAATGGGAATGGACCTATGTTGTGGAAATCTTGCTGGAGTGGTCCAGAACAGATCCGGACAGTAAGCTGACAGTTAAGCAGTGTGGAGAACCAAGTCTGGCACTTAAACTTGCTCCTGACTGTGTTACAGTTGGCAATGTAGATGTATACTGAATGACTAGGGTATGCAATATTCCAGACAAAATCTTGCCTGTGATTGCTGATTCGTTTCTAGTGTAGTTAGGGAAAAATATGATGTTACCGGTACAGTTAAGGATTTGTCTTTATGATGACTTTGTCGTGATGGTGGCTCACCATCATCCTCCAGTTGACTAAAAATATAGGATTCCTTTCTCTGGCTTTCTCTCTCTCATATACTAGATAAATTAGTACTATCCCTATTATGCCGAAGTGTCTTAGTTATGCACTAAAACTACTGACACTCACACAGTTACTTCTAGAGCCTGTGTTGTGCTTTCTGCTCCTCAAATGGACTTGGGATATAGGGAATTAAAAAGATTCTTTGGGCCTTTCATTGCTTCACTAAACCATATGTGTGGATGTTTGCTGAGATAAAGCTGATGCTGGAAACCTTCCCATTATGGTCAGATTCACAAAGTACTAATTAAAAGTTGCCAAGCAAATGCTGACAGGTTTTCACTGAGAAAAAAACAAAGTATTGTCTAATCCCATCATTGAGCAGGGCATATTTAATAGGAATATTAGGATGGTAAGCCAAAAAAAGAGAAAAGAATTTATGGTTTCAGTAGACATCAGAACTGCTGCAGCTGTTTAAGGGTGATACACAGGACTGACTGCTTTGAACTGCTGAAGTAGATTAAATATAATACTGTACCAGTAGAGTTTTGCAAAGTTCAACTGATAAACTTCCAGCTTATAGCCAAAATATATTTCATTAATCTTGTAAACCAGGCCTAGTCATAACTAGACACCATTTGAACTCCATTTACAGTCACTGAAAGGCTCCTCAAGAAAAGCACTCATTCACTTGGGATTCTGTATCTCAGTCTGGAGGTGCCTGTTTCTCTCAACTGATTGTAGAAGTAACCTACAATAACTAGCCCCCAGAACTGTCTAAATTGAGATAAATTGAGAGATAGTTGCATGGCCATATGCCCTATATTATTATATTTCATCATTTTTCAATATCCTCCTTGTTTTCCACTGTAAAATACATTCTGATCTTTCGGTATGTTAACAGTGTTTCCAAATTAACAGTCATCAACAATCATTATTAACATACTAACTTTTTTCTGCCAAAGGTATCAGTTATTTTTCTGTATTAGAAAAAAATATTAAATAATGTTGGTTCCCAAGATGTTTTTTTTTAAGTAGCTCCAGTCAATCCAGGCTGCTGTTTCTATACCCTGCTAAACCCTTTATGTCTTCTCTTTGATACCCAGTTCCAAATTCTGTCCCATCTTCCTTTGCTTAATTATTTTCCCAATGACAATAGCTCTGTTGGTTTTATCTTATTTTCTATTTTTTTCTATGCATGTGATTTTTCTTTCTTGCAAAATGCATTCTAAAATTTTGTACATAGTTGAAGTCATGATATTCTCTGATGGTATAGCACCTTTACAAGTATTATTAAAAGCTTTTTTACTGAATTTGTAAATTCCTGTGTTTATTCTTACAAAATTTTAAAACAGAGGTTAGACTTTTTTTATTTCTCAGCCATATTCTATTTCCAGAACATGCCTTCATTCCTCTGATCAACACCATTGTCCTTACTGAACAAAAAAATCAGTTAGTTTTGAGACTTTAGATTAAGTTTAATAACAATTTTACTTTGTAAAGAAAATCTAGGCAATCTGTTCCAGTATTTGACCACTCTCACTGTAAAAAAAAAAAAAAAAAAAAAAAAAAAAAAAAAAATTTTAATTTTTAAAAAAATT
>VZTL01051242.1:74390-116007 GCA_013400535.1 Scopus umbretta | reverse complement strand
ATTTCCATTATTAAACTGGTCTTCTCTCAGCCCACAAGTTTTCTTGTTTCTGCCCTTCCGATTCTCTCCCCCATCCCACCGGGGGGACGGGTGAGTGAACGGCTGCGTGGTGCTTGGTTGCCAGCTGGGGCTAAACCACGGCAAAGGTATAGGGGGCTGAGGTGGAATTTAGGAATAGTGCAGTGTTAGTTGCTGGGCAGTCATTCACTTAGTTCAATACCCAGCCAGTGAGAGTGGACAGGAGCAAAAATTCCCAGAGAAGAGGAAACCGAGGCAGAAGCGGGAGTTTACAGAGCAGCCTCCCCACAGGATGACTCCTGGGCTCAATTACACCTTGTAGCAAGAAGATCTCATCATTAACTGTACATTGTGGAGGAGAGTCCTCTTTGATCTGTTTTAAATGCTCCATTTAATTAAATTCCTTTTATTCTTCTTGAGAAGAAAGAATAAGCTGAAGTAAAAAAGCTCCCCTCTCTAGTGTTTTTCCTTTTATTCGCCTTTAAATGACAGCTCCAATCTTTTCAGTCTCCCTATGAAGACTTTTATCTAGTCATTTCAGTGTCCCATTTCTAGACCTTTCTATTTCTGCAAAATACTTTCAAGAAAAAAACAACCAAGAATGAATGCAGTATTTCAGATACGCCAATACGCTTGGTTTATAAAGCTGTGCTGTAATATTTACAGAGCCTGTTTTCCATCCTGGGCTGCACAATTTGGTTTTTGGATGACACTGCATTTTAAGTAGGGATTTTCACTGTCACCAGTGATGACCCACTTTTTTTTCTGAGTAATCTTCAGCTTTTAAGAGTAGCTTTGGCTTTGGGTTGGTTTTTTTTTTCCCCAAATCTGATTAATTTTTATTTATTCAAAACAGAAGATTCTGCTTGCTTTCATATTTCTATCTCACCTTGCTTTCCTAGAGTCTTCTAAAAGTTTTCATAGCCATCCCTAGTCTTCAGTGGCCTTCAACCATTTTGTGTCATCTGCAAAATTTCTTACCTCACTGCTCACTCAGTTTTCCAGACCATTAATAAAGCCAGCAAAGAATTCATCTGACAGTATGGATCATTAAGACACCTGCTGCTAATCCTTTGCCAATGTGAAAATGTATCATTTCTTTCAGATATTATTTTCTGTCTTATCCAATTTCTAATACTGAATAGTAATTTTACTGTTGCTTAAGATGTTTACAAGAAACCCAATAAATAACTCTCAGATATTGGCACTGTGAGATTAAATAAAAAGCGCTTCGAATAAGAACTGCTGCATGAAAAGTTGTCTCCGATGACTCTCATCTTCTGTTGATATTGCCAATTCTCCTTATGCTCCTAACGTCAAATTGCATTAGTCCTTAAAATGACAATGTCATGGAGGAATATAAAGACAGCCTGCTGATATTTTTGATCTCTATATTTCAATGCAATGTGGTCATCAAAACTGTTCAGATATTTTTTTCTTTATTAAAATAGCAGTCTTAAACACATAGCTGGGAAGAATAAGTGGGTTTTCATGGAAAATAAATTCCATTATGTACAATGAGGGAAAACATGATTATCTTTACCTGAGAAACCAGGAAATCCTAGGAATAAATCTGCTGGGACCAATATTCTGAACGGTTCATTTTTGTATGTACCTGAAACCACCTTTAAAAACTGTCTGGAAAAAAAAAAATCTGCTGTACGCTGAGATTTAGTAAGGCTATAGATTCAAGAGACTTTGACTACACTGAATTTTTCTGAACTAATCTGATTTTAAGTATATCACCTCATTTCGAAGTGTTGAATTCCTTGCATGAAAGCAGAAGTAACTACACTAACACATGCAGGAAATAATGTTTGCAAGTAGAAGAAAGAGGGCAGCAAAAGGATACCTCATTCTCATCCACAGGACCAAGTTAATTTCAGCTCAGGGTTATCTGTAATCAGTATAGACCCATATGACGCAAAGCTTTTCTGTATGGGATACTGACCAAAATAACTCTCTGTGCTGATGCTGCATGGTGGCAAGAGATGCTTTCTCTCTGGCATAATGAGTGCGTTTCTAAAGCCAGAGTGATTAGTCTGGGATAAAGTCACCATTCTTCTAGAATCGTATTTTCTTGGGGAGCAAGTCCGATATGGGCAGTGATTAAAATGAAAATGTACAAATTCTGACACCACATTGCATCCTACCTCTGGAAAATGCAGCAGAGGCAGTCGATACTCTGAGCTCTGCCAATGTGACCTACTGACTGTGGGAATATCTGCTGCGCAGTGATTCACTCCAGCAGCAGCGACTGCAGCGAATTGTCCCCAGGCAGACGAGCTCGCAGAGCTGCTGAAGAGGTGCAGGAAAACTTGATGAAGTGTCTTTCTCTGAGCCAGAAACGCGTCTTCATTCATGAAGGATGGTAATGTAAATGTTTAATGTTAAGGAGTTCCAACTTGCATGATTTATTTCCTCATCAATTTCTCTGTCATTTACCCTATTTGTGCACCTGGTGTCATCAGAGGGATTAGGTGGTCATCTGAGGGAAAGAGCATGGTCCTGGTGTCCTGGCTTATGCCCTTATTAAAATGACAGAAATAGCCACTTGGCCTATTCTTCTGTATGTGGGATGAATCAGAAAGAAGACATAGACATCAGCCTCACATATGGATCAGCTTAATTATTCTGCTGGCCTAGCAAAGGAGACTGAAAACAAAGTGTTTGGTTTTTTGGTTTTTTTTACAGGAGTAATTGGTATGTAGGACATTTATAAGGTGGGTCATTCCACTTTAGTTTTAATTACTGATAAAAAGGAAGAAATTAGGATATTTTAATAAAACTCCGGGTGTCAAGAAGTCAGTGTAATAAACTGAATGTAGAAGATATCGCTTTGCAGTTACAATTTGTCATCTCAGAAGATCCAGTGGGAAACCCCATCTTTCAGAGGCTCTCTCAAGATCCAAAAACATGCTGCATGATAGCTCAGATCCCACAAAACAGTCAGCGTCTCTGGAGTGGAGAGAGATGTCATCTGCGCTAAAGCACTCCTGCTCCCTTTCGTCCACACGTGCATCACTCAGTGCATGCCTCATTGCAAGGCCAGCTCTTTTATACAGGGCCTTTTTTATAAGAGAAGGTTGGGACATACAACTGGATGCCAAATCGTAGAAAGACATGAATGGGCACAGGACCATTACACAAATTGCATCTACTTGTAGTGACTGAGGAAGAGGGCTGTGAATTCTGGATGACTGGATTTTACCCTTATCTTTACCACTTGCTTAATGTGACCACTCATGATGTATTTGGCCCCAAGGAGTCTTAGTTCTGTGATTTTTGATATGTGGAGGGTTTTTTGACAGTTGATAGAAATCATATAGCTCAGCTCTGTTTTTGTCAAACACACCCACATTTCTCAATGAAGGGCAAAATTGTACCACAGTGCAAACAGATATCACATTCCTTTGTTTTGTTTTTTTTCCTTGGGAATGAAATTATCTTTATGATCTACTTCTGTTAATTTTGCTACAACCTTATTAGAGCTCTAGTTGGGTCCAAAGCCTTGGCTGTACTAGAGAAGCCACAAAGAAGGACTGTAACCAAATACCTTTCAGCCCACCTTTCTCACAAATATGCAGCCATCTAAAAGGCAGGCATCCTGTCCAAGTTAGTTATGCTGGTTCCCTTGCTGTATGGAGAGAGAAGGGTACCTCCAGCAGGAAAATCATCCAGTCAGCCCTAGACACCTATTTGTGGATAGGATGAATCATCTTCTAAAAGCACCTCTCTCTTCACTGGCTACTGATAGAGCCCAGACTGAGATTAGACATCTAATTTTTTTATACCTAAGGTTAAATGAAGGAAGTCTTACTCTAAACCACAGTATCATTATGTTTCAATCCAAACAATTTGTTGTTCTATCTTCATGGTCTAAACCCAACAATTTGTCACACAAAGACAATCAAACGGAGATAATGACAATGCTCCTGACAATGCAACGTGAAGTGCTATTTATTCTAGAAATGCCAAGTTAAAAGTAGGACTGATCAAGCTTAGGCCAATCTCAGGAAAACTAGGTGGCAATCTTAAACCTCAGTAAAGCAAGCCAGATGTTAGTGCTGTGCTTTCACTCTCTCCTTGCAAATACAGTAAAAGCTTTGGCTAGACTTCATGCATTTCCTTGCTATTCCTCTTGCTTGGTACCTAGTATAGTAAACAAAAATAATCTTTAAGTACAAGATTTAAAGTTCTTAACATGTTGCATTTGTATAACTTCTTGGTGCCCCTTCAGTATGTTGAATAAATACATCAGTCCTGTGAGCTTTTGGCTCCCCTCTGGATCAAAAAAGAGTCAACATTGAGTTTGAGAGCATTGCAAACAGGTGTACACAGTGCAGTCAATACACACAGCTTTCATAATTGACCACATCACCAGGCAGAAGGCTCTCTGCTCCGTGGATACTGTAGCCAGAACAGGTATCATCTGTGCATATGGGCACAGAGGGTATGGAAACAGAAACGGTCTAAGCAGCTAATCACCGCTTAGTTAGGGAATGTGTAGGTATCAACACACACAGACCATGTGCCTTGAGCCAGTTTTTAGAAGCTTTCCAAGTTTCTCGGCAGGAGCCCATCTGCACGTAGCCACTACGTACCTCTCACCTTGTGGGTGGAGGCTGGCTTTCTGTCTGCAGCATCTGCTGACTCTCCCTACCTCCCCTCCGAAGCGGCTGCATGAGCTGCCTTAAATCTGTATTGCTTCACAATAGTGCTAGTGCCAATGATTAAATAACCCACAGAAATGAAACAAAACACCTTGGCTCCAATCATTCATTTCACAGCCTCCTTCCCCCTCTTTCTGCCAAGTAAAGGCAAGTTCAATGCAGCAGTGTTTTCGTTTCCTCTAAATAAGGTCTTTTCTTGCTGAAGTTCCAGCCATCGCTCCTGTGATTTTTTTCCTGTCTACCTGATCTCAAACTAATTAAAAAACAGTCTTTGCAAATGCCTCTGGAGGATCACCAAAAGTGAGTTTTCAAGAGAAGGAATACAGTCAAAAACTGTTTGATGTGTATTCCAGTAACAAATTCCCATGACTTTGGGTCAATTCCTTTGATGGAGTAATCTGGCAAGGTTCATTTCTGACAACAGAGGTATGCTGGTTTATACCAGCTGAAGGATTCATCCTGCCTTTGTTTACCAAATGAATGCTGAACTTCCAAAAAATAATGAGGTTAGCAGGTCACACAGCTGCAGCCTTCCGTTCCTGATAGAGAGGCAGAAGGGATGTCAATCCCACTTTCCTCTCTTCCCAATAGAGTCCTGTCCCACGGGCGGTACAGAGATGGGGATCCTTGGGGAGCCTTCTACATTCATTAGCTTCTCCATAACTGGGGAATCATTACACTTAAAGCAAAAATGGGCAGACCTTGTTCATTCAGCAATAATTACACAAAAATAGGGACGGGTATATTCATAGAAGTTTGGTGCCGATGGTAACAACTCAATAATACTTATCATGAGAATCAGCAGGACTGAAGACAGATGATTTTTCTTTGAAATTAAAGCAACTCTGAAATGTGGACCAGATTAGAGACAATGTTTACCTATTTCTTCGGGATTCTCAAGTAGTCTGCTAAATTCTAGGAGAAAAAGGAGAAAAAGACTCTACAGTGATTCTCCTGCTTCTTTTTAATTACATTTGCAAACAGAGGAGGGTCAAATAAGAATCTAGCCTGTGATATATTTATCAGGTTGAAACATGAACTCTACTGCTTTGAAAAACTGCTATATATGAGTTTGTTTCTAGCCAAGGATTTCCTTATAGCAGGAGATTCTCAGAATGGGAAGATTTATGTGCTTCACATCTCTTTGTACAACCTCACAGAGAGGGAGAACATCTGAGTGTGGGAGAGTGTATGTATGTGTGTATGGATGCAAAACCTCAGAGAATGTCATTTCAGAAGAGACAAATATACGCCATAGCATTAGTATACAACGTATCTTATTATTTTGGTCACAAATTAAAATGGGGACACAGAGCTACTCCAGCCAGCTGTAGATATTCATAGCCTTTGTTTAGTACCTACTTGGCAGGAGATATATATGGAACCATCTATATGACACAAGTGGCCTATGCACCACAGTGCTCAATTCAGCCATAAAAATGCTCTAATATATTGAAATAGTGCAGCTGGATGACACGAAAACCAATCAAGCTGGTGATGCCATGACTTCCTAGAATAAATCACCCCCAAGTTTCATTACACCTCTGTTCAGCCCATTCCTCCGTCATTTAAAAGTAATCTCTTAAAATGTGCCAGATAAATAGCACCTGAAACTGAAGTCCTCTGTTCTTCCACGGAGCAGATCTAACTAAGAAATGGCAACGTGTTCTCATCTTTGCAATGAGTCTGTGTGTTATTCCTGCCAACAGAAACACATTACAGTCAACTCTTCCTTTTCCGCGGGCAGCCTGTCTGGCACAGACAGGTCATACCACAGATTCGGTGAAATCCAAGTGGTTTCTGGTTCATTGCAGAGCACAGTCTTCATGAATGAAGCTATACTGAATGAAGCCACACTGCTTTCTCTAGAAGAAACATAGCTGTGCCAAGAGCTGAGACTGTGCGGTTTTGTCCCAAGAAACCTGAGCTGGCGTCACTTGGCGTTAGTGTGGGTGGCTCTGCCTGATGTACCCGACTGAAGAGGACAGAGTGCAGGTACTGGTATGACTCATGGAAAGGCCCACCTGAGACGAGGAGAACTCATACACTAATGTGCAGCGTCACTCTGGACAACCTGAGCTGGCTCCCTGCTGCACCACTCGGGTATCTTTCCACTATGCTCCCCACCATAACCTATTGTATGTGTATAACCTCAATTAGTCTATTAGTTGCATCTTCCTAGATCTCCACTATCACAGATAATGAAGAAACAGCTGGCTTTTAAAAAGTACTGCAGCCCTACAGATTGTCAATATTATTTTATAAGGCCTTTCATGTGCTAGGAGATTCTGGCCGTACCCACTGAAATCATGATTTGAAAGCTCCTTTTCCAGCTGCCTAAGCACATGCAATGTCTCAAAGGGACATCAAAGCTGAAGAACTGGACAAGCGAAGGCCATTACCTCTGGGTGGAGGGAAGGAGCAGAGGAATGAAAGATCAGCCACTCCCACTGTAAGCCAGTGGCATTCTTCTTCTCTTCCAGAGAAGCCCAGAATAAGCGCAGGGTATTTTGATTCCCAGATTTTCTCAGTCCTATGCCATCTAAATTGTGCCAACTGTGAGGATGTTTCCTGGCCTCCACCTGCCAACTCATCTCACAGTATCTTTATCAGGCGCTTCAACTGTAGTAATCAAGGTGAAATAACAGGCCAGGCAACTACTAGGTTTCATTCATTACCAATCACAAGCACATTTGAATCTGTTAGCTGGAAGGGCTACCTGGCCCTTGACCTTTGCCAAAGCATGCAGTGTTTCAATTCTGAGTGACCTGCAGTCCAATGCCACCACTTGGGAGGGCAGGAGAGAGCTGCTTAAGTTGCATTCACGAGGTTTGCACTAGACAGAAGCCCTGCCTATAGACATGTGCCTTTAAAAGAGTTTGGGAATAAGCGTTTGTAGAAATGTTCTACAATGTATCCCGTTTAGCATTTCCTTTTGGTGAAACCTGCAGCAATGCCAAAAGGCATGGTTATGACAAAACCAGTGAAATCACGGAGACAATGTCAATTCCCTGTGGTTTGTGGTTGTAGCAAGTGGTGCCATCATACAATCAGAGCAAACCGCAGAGCATGTAATTTAGTGAAATGTGGCACAGTTATAAGGCAACTATATTTGTCCTGCAATAGGAATGGTTGAAACAATCACATGTCTTTTTGTGGGCTCAGGTTTCTTTGCAGCGTGGTACCCTGCTGCTGAATCAATTAACTCTGTGTCTGCAGGTTACTGCAGTAAAACCTCACTTTACAGGATGAACATGACTAGGTGTTTCTCAGCGCTGCACATTACTTTCCCATTTGCAATTTTTTTTTTTTTTAATAGGCCCAGGCTTTGACTGAGGACACAGCGTTCTGGCCCAAAAGGATGTGTCTTCACAATACATTTAGAGGGAGACTGCATCTGCTCTTCTGCGGAGACACGAGTCTAATAGGCAATCTGCTTGATTTATGTACCATGAAGCGTGATTAGAGTATGGGTAAGATTCTCATTCATTACATAATTTCTTTGAAATGATGAACCTGGCGTGTTTGTTATGAGATCCAAAACAAAGAGTAAAAGGACATTTTCAAGGTTGGCTTTAAGCCCGTATTTAGCAGATCCTTTTTTCTTGTTCTTCAGACCTATGATAATGCTGTAGAACTTTTTTTTTTCCTAAACAAACCACCTTGTTTTGCATTATTTAATCCCCTTTGTTTCAGGTACTTTAAAAACAAGCATCATTTAAACTTCACAAAGGCATTATGCCCTGGATTCAAATGGGTAAACTGAGGCAAATGGGCAGCTAAGCCATTTCCTTGAGAGGCTGAGCTGAATCTACAAGTCCAATGTGTTAACTAGCACATTGCCAATCCTTATGCATCACCCATTTTTTCTGGAGTGAAAAATCAATGCCATCATCAAAATATGCTAGAAGAAAACACAGTATGTTCTTGACACGGACACATTAGCCAGAGATTTCAGTTTTATGAAGTTGCTCTGAGGAAAGGAAAACCAAGATTTTAAGAGCACAGAGGCATACCTTTAAATAATTAGTTTCCCAACTGGGGAGAATCTTTGTGCAAGGAATGTTTAGGACCTGATCCAAAGTCTACTGAAATTTCACACTGCCTTAAATAAAGCTTGGATCAGGACCTAATCTCTATATTGTGCAGATATTTCTCAAGTGTCAGAAGTAACAGATCATTCTGTGCACAGCTTAAATGAAAGAATAGGGGCAGCGAAGGGAAATAATATCTGCAGAAACAGAGCAAGGAAATGGTGGAAGATCATTCAGTTGTCACTTTCCTTTTTAAAAGCAAACTGTCAGAGAGGAAGGAGAAAGTAGTAATTGCGAAATGAGGTGCACTCCAGATCTGAAAAGGTAGTGTCCATAAAAGAATAAAAACCTAATACAATATTCATTGAGAATTACTCTCTCCGTCTCTCTCCTGCCAATTTCTAAGTATATGTATGTCTTTAGGTATATAACAATATATGCATTTTTATGTTATTAGGAGTTTTTAAAAAGAGTTTGACCGCTCCCATGCAATTACTATTTGAATTTCTGATCTATTCATTAAAAATCTTCAAGATACACTCTACTAGCATCTACGCCTACTCATCAACCAAAGTAAAACAGCATCTGTCCTCTGAAGCCAGAACATCATCACAGATTTACAAGGGGATGAGATATCATTATGGTGGGTTTGAAATTATACTGTGCGTACAGCTACCACAATGTAGCATTCAGAGGTGCTTTAGAGCACAGAGTCAGCGTGCCACTGTCTGAAATACCCTGCCCACAAGGAGGGACTGCAGCAACTGGAAAGCATCATGTGGCAAGGGAAGTCAGTGTGTTGTATATCTGGGTGGTCATCGTGGCAATTTCTTAGGACTATGGAGGAAAAAAAAGATTGTGAAACTTTCTTAACTGCTTTCAAATTTTTAAGCCTCCACTGCCAAGATTTACCCAAACTTTTCCCAAAGTTTCAGTAATAAAGTTTGAGATCAAGATACTTTCCTTAAAGGGAACACGGTCAATAGAAGCGTACCGTGATAAATGATGCTGCATGCCGTGGGGAGTTCTTTGCTTCTCCTTTAACTGACGCTACGGTCAAGGTCACCGTTTGGTTAGTTTATGGTTGTTTTTTATATATATTGAACATAAGGCAGAATACATACATGATAGAAGCAGCAGCTTTTTTCAGAGGTAGGCTGGAGCTGCTGAATTCAGAGCCCAGAGCCAGATTTCCAGCTGGCACACAATGTATGTTGAAATCAGTCATTTTTCAACCAAGAAACACAGCCTTGGGTTTTGCTTCCTTCAGGAAAGAAAAGGGGAAAGGAACTATGTCTTGTTTTTACCACTACAAAGTATTAGCTATTGCGAATGAATTTAAACTATCTGGAGGCTGCATGGCTTTATATAAATTATGAATGTAACTTACTATCTGTTGACCATGGATACTTACATGGGGAGACATGAAGGGGCATGCTTTCCCAGGAAACATAATTCCACTCTTTCCCCAGGCTTTGCAGAAAAAGTACAAAATGGGCATCAAGAGACCTGAGGTCTAGTTAAGGTGATGGCACACACTGTGTGGGAAGGGTTACTTCTACTGTATCTGATAGTACATTGCTCACCTCATGAAATGTGTGAGGAAATTGTTTGTGAATGTACAGTACACTGAGGTTTTCACATACAATGAGATGTATCTGCTGCTGCCTGATCAGGTGGTCTGCTGCAGCCAACTTCAAATACGAGAAATCAGACTTGGACTGAATGAAACTGAAGATACATGATTTCTGATGCACTGTTTATGCCTTTGCTCAGGGCTTTTCTTTATCCTGTTTTGGCAACTGCACCTTCACACTGCCAGATGCAGAGCAGGATTTACTACACGTTAATGCCCACAGAAGTGAGGAGTGGGAGGAGATGAGCCAAAGGTATCTTCTCAAGCTCCTCACCACCCTCCAGACCAGAGCCCAGGTCATACCCAGCTTGCCACCTCTATTTCTGTCCAGTCCCCAGCATTTTCTGTTGCCAGTTCTAGCCCCCCATAACACCTCAGTTCAGCACTGCTTGTGGGATTGGAAAGGCTCCAACCATGATGTATGGGAGACTAGGACAAGGCAGGGTGAGGGAGTCTGTCTACATTACCCCGACTTTGAACAACTGCCCTACAGACTGCAGTATTGCCTAGGCTCCCCAAAGCTTCATCGATGCTCACCACTTTTTATTAAAGGTGCAGTCACAGCTTGAAACACATATGAACAATCTGGCTCCCTAGAGGATAAAGGAAAAAAGGGGCAAGCTCACAGACTGTCTATAAATTGTACATGGTAACATACCAGTGCATTTGTACTGAGTGCATTTGTAATATTCTCTTGATAAAAACCATTGCAAACTCATCCGTGTGACTGACATATTGGTGAAAACTGGGACCTGTTCTGAAATCAGCCAAGGCCAAAGTTTATTGAATAATTCACTCAAAACAAGTAACTCACCCAGCGCTATGAAAATGTGATGTAACGTGCTTATTTGGTGACCTCTGTGAATGATTAGTTGCCCTTAACCCCACTCTTACTGAGACATTGTTTACCCTCAATAAAATTCCTACACAGCTGGCGTTATTTGTTATCTCTTTTGACACTCTCAGCAGAGACACTTACAGATGAAAGGGCGCAGAGTCTAAAGTATCATGAACAGTTTTCAGCACAGTGGCAAGACAAAGAGGGAAAACTCATCCTGCCATTTCTCAGGCTTCCTCTGTTTCGTGGATAGAAGTTAAGTCTCAAGGAAGATCAGTATGGAAACTGGACTTCACACATACTGCAGTTTAACAAATTGGAAAGGCAATTCCCCCTGATTAGAACAGTTGATGATATTGCACCACCAAAAGAATTTATTTAAACTTACAATTCAAAATAAATTAAGTTTATGTATTAGTAATAACACTTCATAGAGGGCCATTAAATGTCCTGTAGCGGTGTGTTGTGAAAGCAATGAAATGACAGGAGATCTGACCACAGCACTCTGAATTCATTACTGACTGCCTTTCCAGATGGAAATTACTGGCTCTGCAGAAGAGCTAACTGAGAATGATCACGATTTTACTGTGGCTAGATGAACTCTGTTTAGATTGTAAGACTTGGCATGTGTAAACAATAAAACAAAAAAAAAAGTGAGAAAAATTAAAGAATATGAAATTAAGTGTTGTCAATGGAAAAAAATCATTTCTTTTCAAAACCAGCTCTCAGGCTCTGTTTCTGTGCACAGACAGAGAGCACACTGCACGTCCGTTACGCCTCCTGCCTTGTGTCGTGACAGGCTCTCTCTGGTTTGCTGCCTGCGCCTCTCACTCTTGTTCTTGCAATTCCACAAACTAAAGAAACAGCTGCTCACAATTTATTTAGTCATCATTAGCCAGCATGATCACCTCAGCACAGTCACTAGGCCAGCGATGCAATGTTGCAAGCGTAAAAAGCACCTTCACCCCCCCATGTCATTTCGAATGTGCACGCATGTACTGATCTTGTGCAGCTCTGCAAGAACTGTTTCCAAAGCCGAGATAGACTGGACCTATCTTTCCAAAATGTAATTCATAATTAAAGAAAAGAAAGAAACTCCTCTCCGTCTAGTTCCTACGTTGCAGCCGTTTGATATGCTTATATCCAGTATACACTGTGAAATGGTCCAGCACATGCTACAACAGCTGCAAAGAAGGCAAATGACAACACAGCACCCTTAAAATCTAATGCCAGCTAATGAAATAAAGCTATTCACATAGTGTATTTACCTGCCAGCTGTTTCACAGGCTGCAGTTCAGTTACTTTAGGATAAATGGAAACCAAAAATAAAGTTACGTTATAATGGAAGAAGACACCAGTGTCATCCTATTGCAAATGTCTGCTCAAGTCAGATAAAAAAGGCTGCAGACAAAGAACAGATGACTATAAATCCCATGTTTTGAAAGCCAGAAGAGTCATGAAAAATAAAACACTTCCTGTTGCTTGAGTCATATTGATCCCCTTCAAGGGACTATGGAAAACAAAGTTTCCGGCAATTAATTTACCAAATCACCATAGAGTGGATCAATGATTACAGAAGATTCCTATGTCTTTATCATTAGCCAGCACAGTGACCTCTCGGTGGTTACCAGTGACGATGCAATGCAACTTGCATCATCACTTTTCTGGGACCACACAGGATTTCCAATATGCACACAGGTACTGGCCTTGTAGACCTCTGCATAAACCATTTTCAGAGCCAATGCTTGTGAGAAGTGTGATGTAAATCAAAATATTTTGAAGGCAGAGACTGTGACAAAGAGTTGGAAGAGACCGAGAACCACACACTTGGGAGAGAGCCAGTAACTGCCCATAGGAAGATGGAAGGATGGAGTAGTTGGATAAAGAGGTGGTAAGAAACAAGGAAGAGGTGCTAATTGGAGAATCTGGGACAGGAGCCAGCTAGAAGAGGTAGGAAGTGTCTGCTCAGAAATACTGGAAAACATACCCGGACGATACTGGGCCTTGTTAGCAAAAGCTTGGGCCAGGCCTAAACCATGCAATGCATTGAGACTAGAACATGACAGGCTGCAGAGCAAAGCTGTAATTCCTCAGGGATCTAAACTGAGGTTGCATGGGACATCCTAATTCTGGCATTTCTAAGTTTTTGCTCACACAGTTTTGCAACATGAGTAGTCTCTTAATGTAACTTTTTCTGTGTAACGTAATTTTTCAGTAAAGTAATGAATAAGATGTAATTTGTCCCTACTGAACTCAAAGGATTTATTTTCATTTAAAATTCTTTTACAAGCAGTTTTATGCACTTGCACCTGACTGACCTAAGTAACGTTCCACCGTAACACTGGGAAGCCCTGGTGAGATACATCAGGACATTTTGGCAATATAATCAGAACTGAATCCTTATTTTCTCCCTTAGTCACATCCCACTTAAAACTGCCACTGAAACTTAAAAATGGACCCTGAGCTGAATAGACGAAGTTGATAGTGCACGTGTTTATGTACTTAGTCACAAAATACAGGTGTGGACTACTATGTAGTCGTCCTTTCAGTGTTTATGGCTTGAGCTTTGAAACTGTAAAGATGTACCCAATGACTTTTTTTTTGGCTTTACGTTTTGTTATGAAAATTTCCCTCAGCGCTGTGGGGAAGAAGAAGGTATTTGTCAAAAGTACAGCCCTTTCATAACGTTTTCGGAATGCATTTTCTTTCAGCAAAGTTACAAAGTAGGCTTCTACAGTGCCCCGAGATTCACAGGAACCACTGTTGACTTTCTAAGCTCTATTACATCTGCTGTCTTTCTAATAACTATGGTATAGTTATTAGATATTATATGACAGCATGTGATTCTACTTTGCTTTCAGAGCTCTATCTAAAGAAAATGTGCAGTGACACATGGACATGTACCAGCTCTCTGGGATTACACGCAGTAATATCAACCAACAGATTGGGCAATAAATTTTTAAAACTCCTATCAAGTCCATGGGGGAGTTCACTGTGTGTTACAGTGTCTCCTGGATGGAGCATGCAGCACATTTGTGGAACTCCAAGTTTTTTTTTTTTTTAACAGAGAAAGAAGCAAACTAAAAGAAAACAGGGCACTCCCCATCCACCGTGTGTTGCCTGTGCACTCGTGTGACTGTGCAGTTATTCCAGAATGGAGTCACGTCTGTGCTTTTGTTGTTTGGCACTTGCACCTTATACTCCTGCAAAATGAAGTGCTTAGGGCCCAAATCCATGGGCAAACATGGTTGGTGTGTGTGATATGATATTGTATGTAAGAACTGGTACCCAGATGCTGGAGAGGCCCCTGAACCTGTCTTACTATGCACACACACCATTCCATGCAAGAATACATCACCCAACAAGCATATTTTCTAGTGACTTTTTAATATACTCGTTTTCCAACCTACTAAAATATTGTAATGGACAAATCCAGCTTTCTCCTGTCTCCTGTCAAAACCCTTTAGACAGAGCCTGAAATTCACTTCCAAGGAGAATAACTCTATTCTCTGAGCAAGATATAAAAACCACTAAATAGTCACTAGGTTCACCTTTTCCTTATTTCTGTCAAGCCCTGTATGCAAGCCAGGGGACCTGTTTACAACTTGTCTGATCTCTCCTGAAGTCAGAGTGCAGATTGTGCACTAACATCGCCTGGGACACCATCCGTTCTGTGCTGCTGTTTCNCTATCCCAGCTGAAACCAGGTCACTAACCACTGTGTAAAGGAGGCTGACAGGCAGCTATATGATAACCAGGTCGGATGTGCTGCCTGTGGCTGTAACATATATACATAGGATTAAGAATGAAATCAAGCTCTCCCCATGATATCAGCTTGTTTTTCAGAACTATTTTTTTTTCTCAACTAATATTTAAGCTTTCTCTGAAACAATCTCCTTCATTAAAGGGTAAGACAGAACGTGGAGTAGCCTTGCCCTACATTACTTAAATGGGATAAATCTGGATGGCGGATTTCCACGCCATGAAAATTGTAAACTGTAGGGAATATGGGGATCAGAGATAAGGTAAAATTTTGATTTCCTTGTTTTGAAATACCCTGGTTTATCCTACAGTGTCCAAAGAAGCCTCAGGTGGGTGTGAAGGTCTGAATGGGATAACATTACACTAAGCCTATCTTCACAGATCTTTAGAAATGCCTGGGTCTATTTTGGTGTGCTTGACACTCACTTAGCTTGTAAAAGAAGCAATATTGCTAGCCTTGCAGACTAAACTTCATAATTTCAGAAATCCACAACTCAGGGTAAGTAGTAGAAACGGTGCTTTTGTGCTACCCATCTAATCTGCCTTAAAACTGTCCCACGGGTTTGCTTCTTTTCTATGCCCATGCAGTCTCTGTCTTTGCTATTGGGGTTGCTACTAGCAGCACAAAAAGCGGTGGCTTCTCTACTAGAGACTAAACTGAGACCTACGAACATGTCCCACACAGGTTGCAATCTGCTTGCGACAACAACTGGGTCATAACAGTCCACACTGCTTACACAGAGGTGAGAGAGCCTTTGCAATTAAAATCCAATCATCAGCATCCCCACTGCTGGAGCCATTTAGTCTCAGCACCGAGCATGACTGCAAAGGTACTTGAGTGCAGTGGAAGAAAATGAGAAAACAAAAGGGTACCAGGAGAGACTGCCTGCTCCATCTTCTCTCTAACAGTAATCTAGAGTGTCACTTGTTCCTGAGCTATTTCAGATGACCTGAAATGCAGTGAGGAGGATATCAACATTAATTCTGCACTAGTATTCTGACAATTGACTGTGTGCCTGCACCCAGCTTGTTTGGACTGTTTCTATTTCATTGTTTAAAAAATACCTTGGAACATAACGATAGCTACTGCAGAAGAACTAAACCAAAAGGCAAAAGGATTGCTTATCAACCGTAGGACGTTGCCGATTTGAAATCTTGATTTTAAATGTATATGCACCAGTTCACTAGGACAAAAAATTGTGGAGACCGCTGTGATGGAGAAAGGGCCAGATCAGGCAACGTCTCCTTCTGCCCTGACTCCTGTAGTCCATGCTCAGGGTCACAGATAAGCCAGCCCCTTTTCCCATCCTCTCTTTCCCACTGAGCCTCACAGAAGCGTTTGGAAGGCAGCCAGCCTTGTCCTCTCTATCCTGCTTTCTCTCACCTACAAAGCAGACACCTACACTTCTGATCTGGCCCTGTCAAGTAATCAAATGTCACTTCTCAAATATCCTAAGCTTTCCCAATGCTTATTTGGCATGGAAAGGGTCCATTTTTCGTCTAGAAAAAAAAGGCACTTTTTGGTCAATTAGCTTCAAGGGTAAGCCCTCTTGATTACTGCAATCAGATTTTCCTTACACCAAATGCTATGAAAATCACTCAGGAAGTGCTTAGTAGTAAAGGTAAAGGAGAAAGGAATGAATATTTTATAGTAATGTGATGACTCCAAGCAGCAAACCGATTTATCTTGGTGTGGTTTATTCTGGGTTTTTTTCTGCTTAGGAAACACCTGAACCAGATTGTCGCCTCTTCTACTGTCTTGAGAAGCTGAAAGTTTGAGGGCAAACAAGTTATTCCTTTTTAAGCCAACCAGATGCCTTACAAGTTGCCGTGATTCCTTCCTTCTAACAGCTGGTGACTGGATACCACACACAGAGGAAATCCTTCTGTTCACTAGATATGCATTTCCTCCTCCTAGAGAGAAGTAAAATTGTAGCACATATTAAGATGTGAATATCTCTCTGAGATGGGCTGAGCTGGGGAGGCAGATGGGATCCTCACATGTGCATTTTTTCTAAGTGAATTTTTAAAGCCTATGGTCATTGCAAGCTTCCTTACTCCATCCCAACATGGTACTTCCACCTTGCTTTAGAAATGCTGCCTCCTGGAGCCAGAGGGGCCAGACGTTAGTCCTTTCCCACTCCATTTTTTGCTTGCCTACTAAGATAGCAAACCAAGGAAATGAATTTATTGTGTTGGCAATGCTGTCCACTGGGAACTGGAAGGAAGTCTCAGTTCCTCTCAATATCAGATAGCACTCAGTACCAATCTGAGATGCATTTCATTGGGAAACCAGGAGCTTAATGTCATTATTAAGTTATCCGAGCTCAGTTCATACTCACAGACATTCCTCTACAATTAATATATAGTAGAGGACATGTTGTCTATAGCATACTTTGTGAAGGTGTTTATTAAAGCACTCTGTATGGGAATACTTACTAGTATAGTTATACCAATGAGGTCACAGGGATTTAACTGCCTCTATAGATATTCCATTCAAAATGAGAGGCATTTTTTTTCCTTATTTAGTTTACGTCATTTTGAAAGTGAAACAGATTAAGCCAGAAAAAGGGCATTCTAGTTTGGAATAAGACTACCCATATAGTATGCATTCAGTGATTTGATTTTACCTGTTCCATTTTCCCATGTTGAAACTACCTTTATACGGGACCAAAACTTTTTAGTCATCAGTCTCTGGTGTCTCTCAGAATCTCCTGTCTACTCTGTGGTTTCATGACTGATAAATTAGAACTACATGAGCATTATGATTGTTTCAATAAGAACATAAGACCGTAGAGAGTCAAAAGATCTTACACCCAAATGTTGTCTTAATCATAATTTTTACAGCACTACAAATGCATACAGCATTTGGGAAAGTCATTAAAAACTGTCTACAACAATCACTAGCAGTAAAATATACAAAATTATCTTTATTCTATAAGAGAATTAGCATGTGGATTTGCTTGCACATGAGAGGCCACACCGCAAAGCTATACTTGAGTTATTGTGTCTTCACGGATGCTGTACGCACCTCACTTTCCGAAGCATGTCCCATGATCCTTTAAACTGCAGTAAACCAAGCTGCTCTGTTTTTTCTTACCCTGTGCAAGAACTTATAGATCTGCATCTCTCTGTCTCAGCTGGTTTGGACACCTCTTTATGACAAAATGGGCAGTGGCCAGCCCAAATGAGAGCTTCTCTTGGGATTTAAGCTAGTGCTTTTGACAATCTGGCTTGACTGAAAGCATAACTCTATCAGGTAAAAGGATTTTGTAAGGAATATCTGAATAAAAGCTTGACTCGGCTGTGAAGCAAATAATTTTTAGGGCTTTGCAGCACAGCTGTGATGCCAGGGTCTAATGAGTTGCTACAAGTCAGCTACATTAGTGTCAAGCCAAACTTTCAACATACTGTAATCTGGAGTATTCTTTTTAATCTCTTTTGCTGAAAATAAACATCCTTGTTTTCATTGGCTCCGAGAGAACTGTGTGCACAGAGTTAGTTACTGCTGATAACGTTACAGGTCACAGGATAAGCTGTTTTCTGAGCTGTGAAATTTTCACTGTGTGAACCGGCATCAAGCCCATAGTGCTAAGGGCTTCCTCCTCATAAAGCTGTAAAATGTCACGTAGTTTTTCTTTGACTACTGCAATAGTTCCACTAAACCCTAACTATCATGTAGCAACCCTAGCGATTAGAAAGCAAGTTACTTGGTCATGGTTTTCTTGAGTGTTCAGGTCATTTTAATTCAGCAAGTTTCTCAGGAACTGTGGGATTCTAAATCAAAAAGCATTTAATCTAGTGTCACTGAGAAAAACACTAATTCATTGCACCTCTAAAGTGCCTCTCATGTAAAGATAGAAAAGCCTTTTTTCAAACACTGCTGACTAACACTGCCCCTAGGAGATGTGTGTTATTGCTATCATTTTACATAAGACAAAACTGTAGCCCTGATATATTTATTTGTTTAAGTGTGTACCTGGGCAAAGAGCCCCACTTCATGTATACAGTGAGCAGATAGGCACAAGCAACAATCCTCCAGTTTCTTTTCTTCTTTATTTCTACCTGATGTAGATAGTCTGACTATTCTTTTTCTTCTTATTACTTACATGTATAAATGTATATAGCACTTTGGAGAATATTAACCATTGTAAGTAACATCAATACATATTGCACAATTTAATAATTATGACAATAATAGTAAGACTTATATGTAAGTTGTTTGATGGACAAAATCCATCAGTTCTTACAGCTTTTGTAACAGAACCTATGAAGTAGAGACAGGAAATTGGAATGATATTCCAATGTTGCCAGACATTTCCAACATCTGCACATCTAATGATTTTTTTGTAGTACAAATAAAAATATAGAGAAAATATTCTGCATTACAATGACTCATGCAACTGATATTAAGTCAAATTAAACAACCAACTCCCAGGGACAAGTCTAGAAATCAAGAAACTTGAAAGATGAACTTGCAACAACTCAAGTTTGAGTGTCTACATACTTACGTATGAGGACTTCATTACTGGATTCTAGGACTTTAGGTAGAGTAGTGCAAGCAAGAGAGTCTTCAGACAGATTGAAAAATATGTATAGGTGTGCACTTAAGCCTTCATTTTCCTAGAAGGAATAGTGTAAATAGACTCTAACTTAAGGCAAACCCAAGAAGCAAACATAAAGTTCTCTAGACTTAGAAGCATGTAGCTATGATCTAGTTGCAATGCCTGAATCCAGATGCTTTGTATTTGTGGTCTGGCATAGATCTTTCTCACAGAAAGAAGACTAAAAGAATCCAACAAAATAAAGAAATTCTTGTATTCTGAATTGTGAGGGTTTTTTAAAGTCTTCTCCTCTTTTCTTTGTTTTTGGGGTTTTTTTCATTTGTTTGTTTGTTTACTTTGAAAACTGGATTGTAGCAACTGTACTCACTCCTGCTGACCGAGTAGGCCTTTTTCTTCCTTCCCCACTCACACAGCTGGGAACTGAAGGATTTTTCTTCTGGCTAGTTCCTGCATACAGAGTGCCTGTTGATGACAACAGTCATTATTTCCACATACCTACTTTAAAAAGAAAGTCAGTTTAGGAAACAAGCATGCTAACAACAAAAACGCTCTGTTTCCTCTGACCTTATGGAAGAACATTTTAAATAAAAGTCACAATGGGATAAATATACAATCACATGCAAGGTCACTAGCTATCACTGAGATACCTTTCCTTCAAAGGATGAAACTCTCTCTTACAGACTTTCGGTTGAATTGGATTTCAGCAAGCATTGGTTGGCCAAAATCACAGTTGTGCTGGCTGTACATGAACAACATGTACTTCTCCAAATCCTTAGCAGCCATATCACGTCATTTTCCTCCTCACTGTCACTTTCCCTCTAGCTGATGTTCTCAGACTATCTGCCTTATACCATCTCCACAAGTCTCACTGAAAAAATCACCATGTCTTTGGCTCCCTGTTTTCACTGCCTGCAGTTTTCTATAAATTCCTGGCAGGAAGGGAACAACCTTTTTCACTCCTTGACCCTGGGTTTCTGTCAGTTCCTTGAGCTGTGTTCAAACCTAATCTCAACCCTAGACATAGTTTTGCCATAGAATCAGCTTTTAAATGACTCCACATTTCTACTGACATGAACACCACCGTTAAGCAAGTTCACTTGAAGGTTTCATAAGTGCTAGGTATTGTTATTACATGAGAGCAATTTTCAGAAGTGAATGTCTGGACTTCATTTTATTACTCCATTATATGACTCGGTCATAGACTGTATGCTGTAATGGGCAACAAGGAGATAAAGGGCCATCCTTAGTCATGGTTCCTGAAGGTCAGGTTGTGCTGCCAGTATTATCCAGGAGAGAATTGCTTTTTCACAGGCCAGCCGGACACTTGGAAGCACAGTTTCCCCATTGTGATCAGCTTGCAAGAGAAGCAAAGCACGATAAATGTACTTTTCATTCAGACAGTTCTGCTGGTATTTCCAGGGGATTTGCTTGCTTAGAAGTGTTCACATCTCAAAGGCACTGCGGCTTTCCAGATTTCCTCTCAGTGGCAACCCAAGTTTGCAAGTGCCAAATGTGTTAGCATATCTCAGCATAGTGACGATGTTTTGTCTGGTAAGCTGTGCTAATGAACACCAAGCAGGTTGGTGCTACTGACATTCTGAGGCAGTTCACAGGAGAGCCTGCTACACGCACCCCACTGTCACCTCTGGTCACCCACATCAAAAGTGGCAGAGGTATTTGGGTTTCCTACAGTCTTAAGAAAACCTCTTATCTAACACCACCTCCTCTCTCTCTCAACAGAACCATGGATAAATATTCTATCTGTTTTCATTGGTGCTGAAGTATTCATAATGTAATTTATTTGACCATGATGGAAGGAGGTGAATTGCAAGAGCTGTGCCTATTTATACTATTTGAAGATGTGGGAAAAAAATTTTAATTCTTTTCACAGTTTCTGTATTTGGCCACAGAGAATTATTATTTATCCCCTTGATTTTCCCAAGTTTTCCCTCCTCCAAAACTCTGGGTCAGAATAACCTGTTGTTTTTTTTCCTGGAGCACTGAACATACAAAAATGCACATTAAATCAATGGGTTTTAAGCAGTAAACAACCAATCGATGAGGAAACAATTTTGACTGGCATCCTGCCTGGCAAGTAGAGAAACACAGTGTCAGGTCATAAGATATCAAAGCTGAGAAAGCAATAATAAAGAAACCAGAATTACTGTGTTTCTCAAAATGATGGCACAACATTTGGTACTTAATAAATGAAGTCAGGATATTTTGATAGCTTTCTGCCACCAGAGTGGTCTCCTTTACTGGACCATCCTCTTCCTCAGCGCAGCAGAACTTTGGAATTCCAGATAAATAATCTGCATCAGCGAGAAACTAAAAAGTTATTTCAAGGTTTTGAAAGCTGCAGAAGAACTTAAGCTGGCAGAAGGCACATAAACACACACAAAGGTGCAGATTACTGAGGCACCTCGTTGTCAGCCAGAGTGAATGACACTGTGTTGAGCAAGCTGAGATGCTTCGCTTTGTGTCTTAGTCATGATAGGAACAGTTCATTGATCCACACTGGTCAATTAATCTACTGGAGAAAGCAGCTGACTTAGTTTCTTACCATGGGATATCACTGCCATCCCTTGTTTGATCTCTTTCTACTCAAAAAGTGCATCTGTGTGTTTGTATACAATAATTTGTAACAGCCAATTTAATTGCTTGGTCTTGTCCATAATATGTCAGCGCCCTATGAGAAAGATGAATCTGCAAACATTTCTCACTTCTAACTAGAAGTTACATGGGCAGTCCCATAGAGTATGGAAGTCCTTGGGACATGTCAAGAGAGCAAATACATCATGATATGAGTGCATCTCATCTCATTCAATTCTCAATTCTGGGACAAAACCGTGAGAACCAGCAGGAAGAACAGAAAGCTAACAGGCTCAATCCATTTAGATGGTGGTAGGAATTGGCTCCTTTTCACTGAAAATGTGCGCTAAATATGTTCCTTGTCTGCAGGTTCAATTTGCCACTGAAAGCTTAATTAGCACTCCTCAGCAACAGGGAAACATTCTGATTGACAAAACTCATTGGCTTTGGCTAGGGCTTCAAAGTGCTCACTTCACAATATGCTCCATGGTTATTTTTAAACTACTTGCAAAATTCACAGCTGAGCATTTTGATTCAGAATGAAATTAATCAACAACAACAACAACAAAAATGCTTTCCCAGAGTGATGCATTTCTGAGGAAAATGGGGAGGTAGGAGCTCAGCTTGAACTCTGTGACCTATGGCAGTAGCAGCTTTTCCCCTCCTCTCTCTCAGTCTGAGAAGAAAATGGGGATACTGGGATGAAGAGGAAACCAACACGACATTCAACAATTAATAAAAAAGACTATAAAGATAGCGAGAAATGAAGTGAAACCATTTGTAGATAACTTGTGAGGTCTTTTGTTGTCAGCAAAAAAGAAAACTGTTCAGAAGAGCTTCAGGAGGGACTCAGATGGCAAAGTGGAAAAACAGTAAGGTGCCAGTTAAAATTTCATGTGGATGGGTATATGCTGAAAGGAACAGCCACCACACACCCTACCAGTGTCTTATCAACTCCAATGACTCAAAAGTAAAGCCACAGGAGTTACTGGAACTGGGTAGCAAAAATCCTGTTCTGTAGCAGCTAGAAAGGTAAAATGCTGAACTGCATGAGAAGAGGCAAACAGTTCTCAAAACACCATCATGCCACTAAACACACTTTGTTCTGTACTGGAATGTTGTGGACTGCTGCTATTAACATCCCCCCCAAAAGACACTGAAAAGATAATGCTTGATTATTATAGAGGGGACCTAGAAAGGATACAACAGATGTATGAGAAACTAAATACTTTAAGCTAATAAGCAAATACCATCAAACAGTATAATCTGCGAGGCCCACCTTTTTGCAGTTTTGAGTGGGCTTTTGTACTAGAGAAATATGAGCATACACTAAACAGATTTTGAATAGCAAAACTAAGTATCTAAGAGGAAAATGCAAAAATACTTTGAATCACTAATTCGATTCAAAGGCATTGACCTAACTTTGCTGTATTATGGCATTAGGAAAATAACTATCCATATTTAAAGACAATAGTGAGTAAAAGTGTGTTTGCAGAGGAAAACAAGTAAGTTAACAATACTGATTTCTGTAAGTCTCTGATCTGATGAAGCATTTATGAAAAAGTTGAAAAGTCCTTACTGAATAGGGAAGCTTTCTTGGACCAGGATCTAAGCAAGACTGCATTTATGCATATTACTGTGGACCCCAGTTGTTCATGTCAGTTATAAGCCTGCTAGTTAAAAATTTTTATGCAAGGACAGAAAAATGAAAAGAAAAAACAAAGTAGTAATACATTTCAAAATCATCATTCCATCACATATTTGAAAATCATCATTCCACCACCATCAGTAGTAACGTCTAGCAACATACTTGTATAAATCTGCCTAAAGCACTTGTAATCTTTGCATTGTAATAAAATAAGAATGATGCTTACATCTCTCTATATTCATTTCTGGGAAAATGCGGCAGTAGTATGTACTACACATGAATATTTATCAGAGGAAAATAATTGTTATACCCATATTTAATTTTTAATCTGAGATCCTGGATATTATTAACTTTCCTGGCAGTATTAAGAGGAATAATTTCATAATTCAGTAGTGAAAAGAACACCAAATGAACCATAAGTAAATAGAGCTGAATTATCTTTTGCAAAGATCTGAGAAAGAGAGACGCAGGGTATGCAGGTTGCATGTGAAAACCTACAGAAAATCAGATATATTTAATGTGTGACAGACCACCTTGCTTTGAGTTCTGCCTTAAGAGTTCCCACACTCCGGAAATAAATTTGCAGGCAGGTTCTCTCTCTGTGCCTGCAGCCCTGGGTCCTGGAACGATATGACTGCATCACAGTCTCAGAGGTGTTTTGTTTTCGTTTCATACTGCTTGCTTTTTTGGAAAAGTTTTTAGTCATAACAGCTGCAAGGAAAAAATCTTGAAAACTGAAACCAAATGTAGCTCGTGGCAACAGCACTGACTTCCATCTGCAGGGATGTGACAATAGATGGGAATATAGGAAAGCCGACCGCATGCCGCAAACTCCCTTTGGCTTGGGAGAAGTACTGGGGGACATCCTGCATGTGTCCATAGTGCTTTGGGTCCAAAGAGCAGTGCACCTGTGGAGTGGAGTTGCCCTTCCCCCTACGCACTGTGCTTGGGTTCACATCATGGAGCACTATCAAGTGCACAAGCTGGCTTCCTCTTGAACGAAACAGAGCTGGAAGATGTCCTCTGGAGTCAAACCTCAAGCAGGCTGGTTGCAAGCGGGTATTCAGACAGAAACCACTTTGTGCAGTCCAGTGGTGAGCATGAGTGGGCTACACAGCAGCCCAGGAAGTTTCATACTCAAAAAGAACCTACACCATGCAGAGGTAGGTGCCCTCTCATGGCCTGTTGTACCAGCCTAGAGCTGGGACAAAGTAAATCACCTTTGAAATGTGTACAGGGTGGATGCCAGGTCTGTAGCACCAAGGGGTTTGCTCTACAGACCTGCTCCTATTTGCCCACAGCATTTGCTCATGTGAGCACAACCTCTGATGCCACCAGCACCCCCAGTTGGCAGGTGCTGATTCCCTGTCTGTCCTCAGCTTTTCCCTGTCGAGGAAACTAGCAGAACAGATGTGGGGGACCCAGCTCTGCAGAAGACCAGAGTGACACAGACAAGACAAACTAAATTTTAGCAAATTAGACAACCTGGGATTACACAAAATAGACACCCAGTAGCTGATGCTACCAGTGATTAAGACAGAGCAGGAAACAAACCATGAAATTAGGTCTATCACAGCTGACTCCATCAGGTTGTAATCTGCTTTGGCTGGATTTAACAGTTGAGAAGGATCTTCCTGACTGCAGGATTACTGTTTGGGTGTGTAAAGGAAAGCAGGTGCATAAACACTTTCCTGGCTCAAGCGGAAATGTTTTTCCTAGGCTGGCACTCCTAGAAATGGGGAAAAACTCCTGACAATTGCACAGTCACCTATCCACACCAGTTGTAGGGTGACCTTCTTAGTATATTCAACTAATTTGACCAGTCTGGTTTTACATGTTCACTAAAGAAAGAACAAGTGTTACAAAGCTGTCTTCAGGACCTGGATACCTAGTTACTTTAAAATTAATGGCAGCTGAGCACTTAAAACTTGCCAGTGGTTTAAAACACTAAGTGGAGCAATGTGCACAACTGGAAGACTATAGTATAGATCATTAAAACTCCTTTTTATTTACATATTCAGTATAAGCCTTCCTGTGTTTCACTTGGTCCTATTCCTTCTCGTTCTGTTTCTTGGATCTAAGAATCTCTTGCCAAGATGCTCGAATCCCCTCACACAATGATCACCTTGCTTGTCCAACACACATTTATCTCTTTTTAATCTTTATGAATCAATCTCTTCAGATGCTTTTTCACTCTTTCACCCTCCCCTGAACTCTTTCCAGTGTGTCAACAGCTTTCTGGGTTTGACGTACCTGAATTACACACTGACTTTCTCACCACTGCCTAATTAACAATTCACAGCCAATATAAGAGTCTCTTTCTCTTACTGATTCCTAATATTTTGTTTCATTTCCTAAATGCATCAATATTAGTAACAATAGCCTTCTCACATCTTACTAACATATGCAGTTCCATAGAGCAGTGGTCTTCCAGGGGGAGTGCAAGACAATCCACTGGGGTTTGGAAAGAAAATATTTTTGTAATATTAATAAATAAAATTAAAATTTAAAATATTTCTTAAATAGTAATTTTTATCTTTACCTCATCCTTTTAAGTTTCCATTCATGTGTATGTTTTATAATGTACATAATATATTATTGCAGTAGTAAATGTATGTAATTTACAAATAAATAAATGTACATATATTGAGAGTGCATGTTCGAAAATTTTTTACTGATAGGGGTGCATGAATTTAAAAGTTTGCAGGTCACTGCTACAGAAGTAAGAGGCGGTAACATATATGTATTTTAAGTCCTAAGCTATTTGTGTCAGAAAATCCATGCCGTTGCCACTGTGCGTGCTACAGCATACACTGCGTCTGCCATTGGACTCACCTGGCACAGGGTCAGGCCGTGATGACTGACATCGGGACTGCGTGCACAAACTGCTGCCATCATTCCCCATGATTAATGGTCTAACCAAAGAAAATTGAGGGTGTGTAGGATTGTTTGGACTTTGGCACCAGGCACTCTCATTAGGCAAAAGGGATGCATAGGTCTTTTTTTCCCTGTAAACAGAAATTCAATTAAGTTTACTATGTGTATTTCACACATTTTGCACATGCATGTATGTGCACAGGATATGAAAATATGTATATTGTATTTATTACGGCATTATTTATTGTATTGCATTATTATATTTATTACTGTGTTTTGCATAGACTTACTGTGTTTACTGCACACATACATTAAATTTATGGGATATACCTAACAAACAGCACACATATATTTGACATAGTCTGCATTTAGCTGTAGGTGGAAGAACTGCAGCTTCTATGCTGTTTGACATATCACGTTATAATTTACCATTTGCCATTGGTTATAATTCTGCCAGACTTGAACACTTTGCACTGAAGTTTTACATAATTTCTCCCTGCTTCTGACTTAGTTTCTTTGAAGAATTTGAGCAAAAAGTGATTTAGCCGTTTTTAAGAACAAAGTGTGTGAAGAACAGCCAGTTCAACCTATGCTGAAAACTGTTTATCTTCTGAACATCTCCAGCCACAGTCTGGAGAAGAAATTTAGAGAAGAGCAATTACCCCAGACATGAGAAAGGTCACCCACTTTTTTTGTGAAAATATATCCAGATTGGCTAATCCTTAATTTTTGAAATACATTAATTCCTCCGCACATGCTTTTCTGTTGTGAACCTGGCTCAAAAGCCCCTGGAACCAATATTCTGGAGGGGACTTAGAAAAAAACATGAATGTTGCATTCCTTATTCAAAACAGCCAATGGCTCAGCTCAGGGGTCCCTGACTGAGACCTGGGTGCCCAAACTAAATTGTCCACAGCTAGACCAATGAACCACACTTCTGACATAGTTTCAAAAGCAATGGTTATCAGTCCCTAGCTCAGTTCAAAGTGCAGTGGTCTGAGAGAAGACCATGTTCAGGCCTTTGTTCTCAAGAAAAAAGTAAACAGTTCTGTGAACATCGACATTTTTGGCTGAAAGCTTTCCAGCTCATGGACTTCAAATGGTGACATCAGAACATTTGGGGCGGAAAGGGTAATACGTAATAAGAAGTCACATTTTGAGAAAAATTTTACTTGAATTTTACTTTCCACTTAGTCTTGACTGACAATGAACACATTCTTATCAGGAGTTTTGGGCTGGATTCCTGTTTGAAGGTTAAGGTTAATTCTTATTTTCAAAATTCCAAAGCTTTGCAAAAATTACCTACCAAGATGCTCATTTAAAAGCGTTCAGTTACAGAGCCAGTCTGGCACAATGCTGTAATCACAGAGTACACTCAATGAACATCAGATACCTTTTAATGAAGCTTTGTCTTTTTTTTCCTGTTTGCCCTGGGTCAGCCCTCTTCCACTCTGTATCAGTTATTGTGAATTCCTGTTCCTTTTCCCATCCCTCTTTCTGCTTTGTTGTTGAGAAAGTTGATATAACCATGTTCTCAGCGTTTTCACTTTGTTCCTTTGCCACCCATCCTTGCCTTCTGTTCCAGTAGAGAGGAGTGTACCAAGCCACAGCCTGGAAAAAAACAATATATAATTGCTTATTTATATTCTGCATTTTTTCATCAAGATGATAATTTGTTGTAGACAAACCAGGAAGAGCTAAAAGGGTAGGTGCTCCAATGTATTTCTGAGTCATCTATCATTTGAAAGATAAATACTAATAGCAACCACCAAATTGCAGATTTTTTTTCTTTGGTCTTTAAAATACACTTCCAGTCTTTAAATATATTTAGAGTAGATTCATCATCTACGAGCCTTGAGATTTTACTGTTGCAATTAAGTAAACCAGACAAAGAAGGAGAGAAAAGAGGACATTGACGATTCTGCAACAAGGTCAAAGGCTTCTGAAGGAAGACAAAGCAATCTGTTCTCCATGTCCACAGTGGATAGGACAAGAAGGAAAGGACTAAAACTGAGGCAGAAAAAGTTTAGTTTAGGCCTTAGGAAAGCTTTTCTAAGCATACAGAGAGCAAGGCACTAAAGCAGATTGCCTGGAGACATGATGGCACCTTCATTACTGAAGGTCTTCCAGAACTACCTAGGCAAGCCACAGCCAGGACCAGTCCTGGCAGAGGTAATCAAGTCTCAAGGTCCCTTTCAGTCTCTGATTCCCTGGCACTGGTGTAATAGCAAGTGTGGCCAAACTGATCTAGTAGAGGATTAAATGTGAAAAGGTGAGACCAAAAGTCAACATTCAGTTAACAGTTTGTAAGGTGTAAATTATGCTACCTTGGGGAAGCTGTATAACTTATACTGTTTATGAAAATCACAGGTCTTTTCCATATTATCACTAGTTTAACTTTGTCTAGCTAAAAATGACAAAAAACATAGTTGCCACTGGACAACCATAGGGTAAAAATTATCTTGGGCTCTTTGTCATCCCCAAGTCAACAGAAGTTTGCCTAAAAATATTCAACAAAGTTGCCAAGTCGATGGCAGTTACTAATGGGCAGCCATGGGCTGAATACCCCTAGGCATAGCTGGGTCTTTCATGGCTGAAACACAGTAGAAGAGGACAGTGGGCTGGCAATTGACACTTGTGGAACCCCTGCTTCAATTGCTGCAAGGAAGTTAGCCTTTCATTCAACAAGTGGTGTCATCAATCTGCTGTTTTTCTTCAGTCCTTCAGATCCTAATAGTTAACTTCCCCACTGAAGCAAGGTTAACAGAAAGAAATCAGAGTTTTGCTGTGTTTGGATTGCTTGTGCTTGATCCTACAAGGAGTTCAGCAATATGATCCTGAATCTCTGAAGGGTGTTCAGCGATAGAGCTCTCTGGGTAGGGAAATGTGGTGATTTTGCTCAAGGAACTCACTTGACCACTAGGCTCACAAAGAATAGTAGCACAGTCAAAACTTGTCCTAAATCTCTCCTGGTCCTTCCAAAGAAAATCTGAGGGAAGTTTGTGAAGCACTGCAGCATCTGCTGCCCAAACCTGCAAAGATCAAGCAGCTGTTAGATTAAACACAAAATGGCTCCTGGACATTTATACAATACAAGAACTCAGTAAAAACATCAGGTTTTCCTTTTTCTTTTTGATTTTTGTAACACTGGTCACTATTTGATCTGTGAAATCAAAGCTGAAAGAACTATATTTCAAGACTCACAGCTTAGTTATAGTGATTATTTTCAAGTACCTTTCCTGTGGATTAACAGAGATTAGCAAAGGCACATTTTTCAAGGTGTGACAGTAAATTCTGGGGTTTTTGGTCTTGCTTGCTGAGAGTAAGATTAAAAATAGGCAGTTTCTTTTATTTTCTGAATTACCAGGGGCATTGGAAGAGATTTGTGATATCAGCTTTAAAATTCTAGTCTCTGCTTGATTCTGGATTCCTTCTGTTAAAGGAGAAGCCATCTCTACTGGAGACCAGAAATTTTTTGTACTTTTATCCTTATACAAAAGATTTAACAACATTGTGCTTTATCAAGCGAACACAATTACCTGTGACCTTTATTGCTGATGCAGTAGCAAAAGGACCTGTTATGAAAACATTTGTCTCACATAAGACAACCACAACACGCTTTTGCAAACAGTGTTCCTAAAGGATTTTGCATTTGCCATCTGTGAGAGAATGGCTTCAACCATTTCCTGGAACCAAAACAATTCTCATTCAATTTTAAATGAGAAGTATCTTGAAAAAAATAAAATGCTCTCTTCCAAAAGTCCTCACCATAAGGCACTCTGCCGAGGTGTATTTGCGGCTTTTTCACACATACACCAGAAGACAGCATTGACTGTGGCTCTTCAGGGCCTCTGCCAGCTTGCATTTCCAGCTTTGTTGAAAGAGGGATCATGCAGGGCTGTGTTGACCTACACCGAGCTTGGTGGTGAACATGGACTTGGCCTCCTTTCATTCTGCGAGGCCTCAATTTTCATCTCAGAAAAGAAAGAAGCATCTGTAATAAAAGAGGCTTCAGGCCATATTCCAACCACCCACACTGGCATCTAACTTGAGCATTTTGCCTTGGTTCATCTGTTGCTCTCACAGGAAGCTGGGGTCTGGAAGTCCTCCCTAGCTGGCTGTCTGATACAGACCCTATCATACATGAATTTTAGATGCAAGAGTTGGCAGCCTGAATACGACCCTTTGAAATTAATAAACCAGCAGAAATTTTCTGCTTGCATATGCTGAAACAAGAAGCTGTAGTAGACCTTCTACCCGAGTCAGTTGTTCACCCAAGAGCCCTTTAATTATAATGCGAACAGCAACCTTGTCAATTACTTCAGCACTGATCAGAGCACTTCAGAAAGGACTACTTTTGGGGTGGGTGGGAATGGTTGACACATCAAAGCCAATTAAGAGGAAACCATTTCTGTGAAGATCTGCACGGTGTCCTGCAGCCAGCCAAGCACCTTTACTCAGTACAGCAAAGGCTGTCCCTGCTCTGAGTGTGGGTACATCCCAGAGGTTGCTGGAGGCCACGTGCAGACATTCCTCAGCTACACCTACAACTGAGCCTTGGTCACACTTAGTTCACACGTTCAAGCCTTTTTCATTACCATGGATATCAGATGCATATATTTGTTGTTTTCTATTGAAAGCTTTTCTGGGGTACGATGAAGTCATCTGACTCTGCATCTTAGACCCTACCTACCTCTCTAACTCTTATTAAAACTGGCAAAAAGCTGGAGAGGAAGTAATTTTTGAAGAGCAGCAGCCCATCCACTGTATTTTTAACGTATAGTTCAGGCACAACATCAAATGAGAACAAATCATTATCTTCCTTTCACAGAACAGGAAACTAAGGCACAGAGTGTCATCATTTTGCCTAAAGCCATCCAAGGCAAAGCCAGGAACAGAGCCCCATTGCCAGAGCAGTGGACAGCTGTCCTCAGTAGTGGGCACAGTCTAGAAAGCAACGTCATTTTTCTTTTCAGTTGAGACCCTACCATAGCAATACCTCAGACTATACACAAAAGCATATTAATTGCTTCAGTAACAACACACAAAACTCATTTCCTTTCCAGTTCTATTATTTGTGGGTTTCCAATCCAAGGTTCACACCCTCTGTTGGCAAACACTAGCACAACTCAATATTCTGACAGTATGGAGAGCTTTTTATGGGAGCAATGGTTGGGAAAGGGAATGTGTCAAACAAGAACTTTCCAGATAGCATCCCATTGATGGGCAACATGAAACTCTGGACATGTCATGCAAATGCCAGGCTTGTCCTGATGATGGACATTAGTAGCTTCTTCTGAACTCATCATTATTTCTGAGTGTTAAGCCTTTCTGAAAATGCAGACTTAAGTTTGACTCTTTATCATCAGCCTAAGAGTGTATCCTAGTCTGACAGCTGAGAAAAGGCACTCAAACCCCCACACATTCACTGTCACGGTGGAGTTGGGCCCCATCCTGATCTCGGAGGGAAACCAAAATACAGCCTCTGGTTGACCTTGGACATCCTGCTTCAAGAGATAATCCCCAATGCTTTCCTCTTTTTCAGGGGCACGGTTCAGGATCTTTACAAAATGACCACCTGGATCAACTTCAGCAATTTTCAAATTTCCGATAGCACTGAAAGAACAGAAGATGATTTGAAAGTGTAAAAGCATTGATTAATTGAAAAAATACATGTATTTCCTTATAACTAACCTAGATGTCAGTAATTAACGGTAAGTAAATGTACCGCAGGCAGAATATTTACAGCACTGCCATTCTACTTTTTATGCAATGCCTTTAATCTGAAAAAATCCATTTGTATTAGAATCATATAATCATTAAGGTTGGAAAAGACCTCTAAGATAATTTAGTCCAACTATCAAAGAATTCAATTAGAATTAATATATTCTATTTCTCTTTCACACTTAGGTAGCATCCATTACCACTAGAAATTAGAAGATTTTTTGTGGGGCAAAAAGTCATCAGTATACCATTTGAATTTGTTTTTGTCTAAACCTATATAGTCTACAACATCTAAGGCTGCTTTGGGTATTTAGCCTAGTATGATTAGTGGGAATCATGTAGCTGACTCCCTTCTTAAGTTTAGAAAATTCCTCCCATCCATCAGTATACCTTTCTCTTCCTGCCTCTCATTGCTTTTTACTTCCTGGAGAAAGACAAATCTTCATTATTAACACTTCATTATTAACTCAGAGAGACCCCATGCTATAAGACTGAGATTTCATCCCTCTCTTGTTTCAGAACCACAGCAAAGCAGGGTCTGTTTGGCATCTGCAGTAAGATCAGGGACTTCTTCCACGAGCAGGGGAACACTCAATCTCCCTTAAGCACTGGAAAACAAATTTATCACTTGAGTGTTCCTTTAAGTAGTGCACATGTCAAGGGAGCACTTTTAAACACTTAGTCCCAGACTGTAATACTCATCATAGGTCTTATTAGACAGGTTGTGAATGAAGTCTAAAAATCATTCAGCTTTTGATGTGGCATCTACTGCAATAAATTTCATTATTTAGCACGGGTGCAGTGTCTTGTCTGTCTTCTGTGCACGCAATGCTTTTGCCCTTGCCACATTCATCTTATGCCAGTAAGTTTACGTCATAGACCTCTGTGCATATAGTAAAGGTTGACCCAACAGCCCAGACAGCCTATGTGCTTGCTTAGCTTAGCCAAATCCTCATCGGCAGTGTGACAAATACTGCCCACCCACCCCAAGTAATTCAGCTGTGTGGTGCAGCAGTGAGTCACACGTGCTCACAACATCCAGGCTGCCTCCAGGCTGCCACTGGCATCGATAGATTTGGAAGCAGAGCTGCAGGTAACTGCCCCCTCCCTGGCCAGAGAAGACATGCATAGCGAATGTAACACTTGGCTGCCTCTCCTCTGCCTTCCTGCAAACTCTTGGAACTCCAGAGCGTCCCTCCTCCCACTCAGTCTCGGTCTATTTGTGCTAAACATCAGCAAGGAGAGACCTGAAGACAGCTTACCAGAGACACGGAGCCTTGGAGGGGCTTTAGCAGCACAGCCAGGCTGAGGGGCTCCTCTCCTGCAAACTCTCACCAACTCCTGGCTGCTTGCTTTCATCTGGCTGCCACAGTTCAGCATGTTTCTTCCTCCTCCCTGCTCATAGGACCACACTCTAAGCTGGATCACTGAAATAACCCAGCTTAAAAGGTTTTTGGCAGGACATTATTTTAACCTGAGCTTTTCTGTCAGCCTCTGCAAGTTGCTGTATCGGTGCAGCTGAAGGGATCGACAGCTGTGCTTAAAACTTTGCAGACCGCTGATGCAGAGAATGATCCTTTGGGATCCCTCAGTTTGTAAGTTATCATTTACACGTGCAGTACAGACGCAGATGTGAAATGCTGCAACTCAAATCCACAATTGCTTTCTACATCATTATAGTCCCAGAGCTCCAGCAGTGGCCTAGGACTCCACTGGTCTCTAAAACCAGAATGATGCCAGCAACAGAGAGAAATCCCTAACATTTTTACCCTCTGGAAGGGTGTAGAGCCAGTTAAGTCAATGGGAGAAGACTTTTAAACCACGCAAAAGGCGAAAATCTTCCTGATCTCCCATTTCTCTCTATCTGTGAAAGGAAAATGAAGGAAAAGTTTTGGGTGCCCAAATGTATCTAGGAGGAGGGTAATAAAGCGGATGGGGAAAGAGACCTCCTAAAATGGTCTTAAAAGGTAATTTTTATGATGTAACATTGTAAACAGCAGAATCCTGGTTGATAATGGAGTGAATAATGAGGGTCTAGGGTAGCATGACTTTCCCTGAACAAGACCTCAGGTTGAACCTAATGAAGCCAGGAAGGCTTGGGAACATAAAATGGGGCTGACAGGAGTTTTTGATACAACATACAGGACTGGTAAAGGAGCAAATGATAGGACATGGGGATTTGGTGCTGGAACCTGCTGAAGCGTGCAATGCAGAGCTGCCAGCTTGCATCCAGGCAATCCACTGCTTCACAGCCATACTGGCTCAAGGAAAAGATCAGATCCGAAGCTGCAAGGGTTAAACAGCAAGGTTAGCTCAACCATGCCTAAGGATGAATCAGGCAAGAGCTGTTAGCGATAAAGAAGAATAAATGGGCTTGATCCTTCTTCAATCTTAAATGCTTCTGAATCAATAGGGCAGCCTCCTGTGCCAGCTCAGAAAGCACAGTACTTTTGATGGACATGGGATGGGAATGTATCATCATACAATTCTTCCAGGCATGAAAATACAACCTCCTTCTGTGGCCAGCTCCCAGTACCTAGAAGGGCCTAGGAGGAGCTGTTAGCTCTTGATGATCTTGCTCTGGGTGGGATTTCCAAGATAATGGCTCTCTGGCATCTTCTGTTTCTTCGCAGGAGAAGTCGCCAGCCACCACTCCCCTGACTCAGCCTGGGATTAACAGCAATCTTTATTCTCTACCTGTACTGCCCAAACAGAGCTTCTAAATCAAGAGCCCCTTTTGTATTAACACATGTAAATCTAAAAAGTCTCCTTAAGAATCAATGTTAGTTTTTCATGTAGGCATGGGGTCTACACATAGCAAAAGACAGAAGTGGAAGAAAAGAAGAAATGAAGGAGAGCAGGCATTTCCAAACCTAACACCAGGGACCTTGACTTCACTCACCACAAAACTTAAGCACAGGTGTAATTCTCCTCACTTTACTTATAAAAGAAAGTGACGTGATCTTACACACACATACTCCCTCATACTTTCCTGTTCTTTTCCTCAGAGATTTCTCTCTTTAGTCAGTCATCCTTGCTGTCCGTTTCTTTAAGTTGTAATTAGATAATCTTCTAGATTTTGGGAGACCCCTTGGTCAGAGGAATTTCTGGGGATATAGCCTCTTTTTAATGAAACTGACAGTGACTAAATTAACAAAGGACTGAATAAAGATAAGACTAATTGTTTGTATTGGAAATCTTGTTTTACCAGCAACTATTTTTAAGGAATCCTATAAAATAATACTTATGCTTTGTACATTCATGTTCTGGTACATTATCTTCTGCCAAACAAGACTCTGAATTTATGAATATCATGACCTATGTGTATGTCTCATTGGGAATTTGCACCTTAGCCTGCACACTTCCTACTCTCAACCTTAAAAATCCCAAATGTGTAGGCGCCATTTGAACTAATTCCCCCAAATCCATTTGTTTTTTGCACCTGAAGTGCACATGTGGTTCTTAGTTCCATGCAAAAGCCCTACATGTAACATGAGGGAGGGATCGGTGGGGAAAGCGAGACCTGCAAGACCTTCTCTAAGAACTTGTACAGCCAGCTAGCTGCAAGATGGCAACAGACCTTTGTGAGTTTGAATGAGGGAATAACATCCCTAAGGAGATGTTCACTGAAGGCTTCAAAGCTTTTTTTAGAAGCTTTTTTAGAAAGTTAGTTTACCTTTCAAAATACTGGACCAGCTCCTGTGAGACAGGAGCTAAAGTGCTAAAGTGCATGGAGGAGAGAGATAGGTGTGCACTGATGCTGTAGTTTCTTCTGCTATGTGCCAATATTTGCTGGTGGAACAAAATCCAAAATTTTCAGTAATGTATGTAACACCGAGGGGATGTCAGTGCTCTTGGGAGCACAGGGTGCATCAGCCATGGACCTGCCACCTGCCAATAGGACACCATTTGAACTGCTCCTCTCTGAGCTGGTAGAGTGTCATGGTTTAACCCCAGTCAGCAACTAAGCAACAACTAAAACATCAATGTGTTATCAACATTATTCTCATACTAAATCAAAAACACAGCACTATACCAGCTACTAGAAGAAAATCAACTCTATCCCAGCTGAAACTGGGACATAGATGTAGAAACAGGGCATTTTAATAGAAAATATGCCAAGAATTCAAGTCTTTCTAAGCTCTTAAGTCTTAAAGAAAGTCACAGATTGATACTATTGTTATGTTGGAAAAGGCTTACCTCCAGAAGTACAAATCTATTTATTTTGAAGCCAACAGATTTAACTATACTAGAGGGATAGAACAGGAAAAGTCCTGGGAGAAGGCTCAGGTCTTTCTTTGTGAAAGGCTGAGAAATGTTGCATACATAGTAGCTGCATGCAACCATAGGCCTGAAGTGCCAAGGTTCAGCTGTGCTCCCAAGTGCTTTACAGATCAGGGATTAAACTTCAGTCATCCTTGGTATGCAGCACACTTACGCTTAGCACAAAATAGGTATTGAGGATTTTCAATAGCCATGCACAAAATTTCAAGTATCAGTGTCTATTTTTCTTGTTTTCTGCAAAACAGTCACCCCAAAATGCAGCAGATTTAACACTGCTCATGTGAAAAAGTTAGGGAAAGATTTATGGTGACATTCACATTGAACACACAAAATGGCTGTCTCTAAGCATCAGTGCCAGGACATGTGTGACAATGCTATCACCCTCCTTGCATACAGCTGATAGCTGAAAATCCTGATGCCTCAACTCCTATCCATTTCTTTGTGTGACATTCATTAATTATCTAAATAAATCTAATTAAACATAAAACCTTCAAGGTGCTTTTAGTATGTTCACATATTCTTAAAAGCAAATGGATGTAAATTAAACTCAATTATAAACAAACCCCCCCAAATGGGGAGGGGGGGTGTCGGTTGGCCGAAACCACGTATTTCTACTAAGTTTGTGTATACATGTGCTGGGGCTTCACAACAAATCAGATTAAGTTACACAACTCAACAACTTTCTATAGAAGCATTATTAAACTATATGTTCACACTGTGTACACTCAAAGGATGTTGTATAATGCAATATCAAATTAAAACATTAGGTATTGTGTACTCAATATAATTTTATTTACTTAACTTGCATAACAAGAAAAGGTATACTTCAAGTTCAAATTGAGTAGAGTAAAAAAAAAAAGCGTGCTAGTGTGCTGGCATGGTGGAATACCATAACAGTAATGAATCAAATAAGAATTAAAAGAATTGCTTAATTTATGCATTTAACAAGTTTAACCACACACAAAACAAACCGTCATCACATTTTACTCTTTATCTTCAACAAGTAGCAGAGCTAATGACTCCTTTTGCTTTCTGTATGAGACAAGATGTGATCCAATCCCCACTGGAAAACAGTTCACACAATACAAGGAAATGCATAAAGGGGAAGGTGATGTCTTTTATCTCCTAATGTTTATCTAGAGTTATTCTCCCCAAGCCCAGTCAAACAGTATGGCGTATCTCATTATTTGGAAACAGTTTTAGAGCTCTGAACACAATTAGAGCTTTCATGCTGGCTTTCAAAGGTATCTTTTCATGGCTCTCCCTGTAATGTCCCAAGAATTACACCGACCTCTTTACGGAAACATATGCAAGGAGCACCATGGGTTTACAACAACTAAGTCCATGAGAAAAATGCATATAAAGTCAACAGAACTACAAAATGAATGAGAGCAGGGAGAGCAGCAGGCATCAAAGAGCTGGGAGTCAGGAAAGCATTTGATAAAGTGCCTCTCAAAATATTATCTCCCATTGGCTTAGACATAAATACTGTCACAGGAACTGTCTGAAGGACTGCAAACAAGGAATAATAATAGACAAGGGGGTTATGTCTCTCATGTTCCCTATAGGGACAACGGGTAGCTCTCATTTCACAGAGCATTTCCACTTGTGATGTGTGAGGGGGAATAAAACAGCTGGCTAATAAAATATGTAGATAACATTAAGTTGAGAGGAGAAGGTAGGGGAACAAAAATGAGAGCAAGAGAAAGAATACAAAGAGTTCTAGCAAGCTTAGAAATATGGGCAGGAAATAAGTGAGATGCAGCTCTCAGAAAATGGTACACTAATTTATTGGGGGGAAATAGCATTCACTGGAGGGAAAGGTATGGAGAGCAATAATGTTGAAAGAAGGCTAGGAGAAAGCCAATGATGCATTTGCAATTTGACAGAACAAAAAAGGCTGTTACAACTTTATGGCACTCTCCTTGAGGAGTAGGGAGCAGGGAGTGGAAGATTCCCTTTGTGCAGCTGTGGAGAGGGGAAGCTGGAAATACTGATCCTGATGTTCACATGCACCAGTGCCTTGCGTGACCAGGCTTCACTGACTATAAGAAAACTACCTGCAGCCCATGGAGGTTAACGGTGAAGCAGATATCCACCTGCAGCCCATAGAGGACCCCATGCTGGAGCAGGTGGATGTGCCCAAAAGAGATTGTGACCCTGTGGGAAGCCTGTGCTGGAGCAGACTCCTGACAGGACCTATGGACTCCTGGAGAGAGAGGATCCCACGCTGGAGCAGGTTTGCTGGCAGGACTTGTGACCCCGTGGGGGAACCACGCTGGAGCAGTCTGCTCCTGAAGGACTGCACTCTGTGGAAGGCACCCATGCTGGAGCAGTTCGTGAGGAACTGTAGCCTATGGGAAGGACCCATGTTGGAGAAGTTAGTAGAGGACTCTCTCCTGTGGGAGGGACCCCATGCTGGATCAGGGGGAAGAATGTGAGGAGTCCTCCCGCTGAGGAGGAAGGAGCGGCAGAGACAACGTGTGATGAACTGACCGCAACCCCCATTCCCCATCCCCCTGCGCTGCATGGGGGGAGGAGGCATAGAAAATCAGGAATGAAGTTGAGCCTGGAAAGAAGAGAGGGGTGAGAAGAAGGTGTTTTAAGCTTTGGTTTTATTTCTCATTACCCTACTCAGTTTTGATTGGTAATAAATTAAACTGATTTTCCCCAGTTTGTTTTGCCTGTGACAGTAATTGCTGAGTGATGTCCCTGCCCTTATCTCAAAGCACGAGTTTGTTTGCGTTCTATTTTCTCTCCCCTGTCCAGTTGACAAAGGGAGTGATAGAACGGCTCTGGTGGGTACTTGGCATCCAGCCAGGGTCAACCCACCACAACCTAAATTAAAGATGGTATATAACTTTTTGGGAGAACTAGCTTCTCCAGGAGACAATACTTTATTTTTTAATGGGATTTCTAGGTGGCTGTAAACCCTGTACAGCCCAGCTCGCTCTTTAGGCTGCCTGTCACTGCCTCAAGTAGCTTCATGCAGCCCACATAGCGGGACCCTCTAAAGTCCCCTGCAACATCAGTTCTACTCTTAGATTCAAAACTGGGTGTGATTGGTTGAAGAGAACCCATGAGATACAGTGTTTCTGCTCTTTTTTTTGGACTGCCTTCACAAGGGAGGTATCTTTGAAGCCGTAAGCAGAATATATTAAAAAACATTGAAAGGGACATGGTGAAGGAAGGGTGATTTACCCTTTCTGAGGGCAAAGTCCAATTTGGGGGCAGTTGTCCCTAAAGGAATAAGTGAGACAGTTACATTTCAAATCCTTTGATGTTCTCCAGCATCCTCCTGGATAATCACTCAGCCTCTCATCAAGGGTTTGCTTGTGTTTTGCAGCTCCTCTAAAGGAGATACTGCAGCAGACACTATTCCCTACAAAAATAACCTGAAGGAAAGCCCCAACCATGCCTGTACCTGGATGCAGACTTTTGGGAGTCCTCATAAGCAGAACATCTCCTTCCATGACTCTCCATGTATCCGAGGCTCTGGGAAATCTTTCTTGAGTCAGTAAACAAAGGGCTGGAACAGTCCTGGCGTTGTCCTGACACAATCACTGAAAAGCGAAGGTTTCTCGATGGAGCAGAGTTACGGTTTGATATTTCAGTACCATGAACTGATGAGCAAGCAAAAGACAAAGTCACTGAGTTATGCAATATTAACAGAAACACAACTTATGAGAAACAAATCTTTTTTTTTGTAACAAAAATGGAACATTTAATTTCCTCTTTGCCTCTAATTGCAAAGCGATGCTTAGCAAACGCTCCTCTCGGAGCGTTAAACCCATGGCTATAAAATACAGCACAGCTGGTAAACTGAGTATTTTCTTACTGACATGTAGATTTATTACCTCATTGGAATTACCTTGGGTAATGAAAAAACAATAAATTATGCCATCAGTGGTATAATTGTCATCCTGCAATTTTAGTGCTGTTAGACAGCATAGCATCAGCTGTGAGCAGATAATGATTAAGGCTCCCTTCCATTTACAAAATGAAAGTGATAACATCCCCTAATCCCCTTTTTGTTGCCCTTTTCAAAAGTAAGTGTCCAAGTAGGACTATGCAGGACTCCCCACCTCAGCAAAAGCAGGGAGAACCAGAGCCCCACGAACCTGTCTTTCACCAGGAAAACTTCTCTCATCTCCCACATCAAAGTCTCCCCAACATACTAAACCCTTTTTAGTACCTATTTCTCAGACTATGCATTTGAGATTTCCTTCAATATTTTGAGTATTGTACAAGACTCGCTACACCAGGTACTCTATCTCTAACCAGATCCAGTGCAGCAGCCTAAATTTTGTGGAGGAAGATGCATCCCTCAGCTCATCTTAGCTCTGAAATGACTGAAGCACGGATCAGCTTTGCTTGGATGAGTGTCTGGGTCAGAGAGCACCACTGCAATGCAGATTAGCTTCACCAGCTCCCCAAGAGCATTACCTACAGTGTTACTTTTTTCCATATAAGTTACAAAAAACAGGCTGTTAGAAATTCTGTAGTCCCCTCTCCCTGTGCATTTCATCATGTCATGGTGGTGGCAGAGCATCAGACACTCTTCCAGCATCATTTATAATCCCCTCTCTTGGGATATCCAGGGAAGCACCACTCCAGCCCTGGGAAAGTGATGCTGGTTCCCCTGTCTGTGTTAAACAGGCAGCTAGTGGCAGCCAAGTGTATTGTACAGGGGTAATAAGGGGGTGAAACACTACAGTGCAAGTGCTCTAAAGAGAAAGCTACAGCTGGTGTAGAGCTTAACGGAATGTGACTTTGGTTGAGGAGGAACCGAGTAGGAAACACTAAAGAATGGCATTTGGGCTTTTGGTAGGAGAAAAACAGCACAAGGGGCAGTGAGCTCCCTAAGCTGGGAACTAGAAATGCTGGGCTTTGTTTTCTGGGCTGGAGCCTTTACTAGATCAAACACTCAGAGTGGCAGCCGAACTGGCAGCCGCAGGGTGAACAGA
>VZTL01051242.1:57640-74362 GCA_013400535.1 Scopus umbretta | reverse complement strand
TGTGTGAAACGTGCTTTTCAGTGATTGTACAACAAGCCAGTCTGTTCCTGAGATCAGGCCGATGGTTGCTTTTGCTGTTGCTAGGATCTGGCATCCTTAAAAGGGGCTTTTGGGGAGCCTCTAGGAGGGGCCCTGACACTGTTGAAATTCAGTGGGATCAAATGACTAATTCCCTTATGTTCCTTTGGAAACTACTGTCTAAAGCATGGTAGTGCTCCACAAACACTCAGCAGGGAAAAATGCTGTAGGGGAAGCCTCCAGGAGAGCATCTCTTGGGCAGACAAAGACTTTTCTCCAGTGGCACACTGAACTCTGGGGCACCCCATCTCCATCAGTCATTAAGATGCCTTAAGTAGTTCACCCTGAGGCACCAGCTCTGCCCTGTAGGCTCTCCCTTCCTTTTTTTTTTGTGGCATGTTGCTGTGGCATGACACAGCAAGGGTTATCTATACCCCAAAATTCATAGTGGAGAGCTTAGAAAGCTCTCCTATGAAAGAGGTGGCTCTGAGTTCAAACTCACCCTGTCTGAATCAGGGCAATAATTTTAATCAGTTTTTCACTTAGCGGGCTGGATAACAGGCAATGGTGTGGAGGGGAGAAGGGATCTGTCAACAAATCCCGTTCTCTAACATGCTTCGTTGGTCACCAATACACGTATGGGAATAGGAGTGAAGAACTTGAGACTAGTGGCTAGCTCATGCTCCAAAGGGTGGAAGAGCAGAGGCCCACTGCTTTTCACACATCTACCCTGTATCGTATGTATAAACATGCCCAAATTTGTTTGATGTGGATCATTAACTAAAGACACAACTGGGAGAACAGACAGACAAACACGAGCACACTCACACACACGCAGAGGCAGGTCACATCACCCTCTTTTCCCTAGAAGACCAGGCCATTAAAGCTTTTTCGCAACTTCTTTTTACCTTCAGACAGCTGTTTATGGCAGGAGGACATACACTCCTTTCGGAAAGCAGTCAGATTGGGGCCTGTCATTGTTTTTTAATATCTGGGATGAAATCCATCTTAATTCATCAATACATTGGAGATGAACACCACTGCCCCTTTGGAAAAGGAACGTCACCCTCTCCCAACCCTGGGGTAGACAAGTATTGCTAGAACCAGCTGCAGCTGCTCCCTCCCAAACTCTTCATCAGGGCGCTTCACCACAGATAAGTGTTTTGATTTGGTTCAATAAGCAGGAATGAAACATTTCAGCTGAAGAATGTCCAAGCATTTTGTTTAGGTCAAATGAAACATCTCAACCTTTACAAACAGGCTGTTCCCAGAGCAGCTGAATTAATGAAGCCTGGTTTCTAATGACTTTTTCCCTTCATTCTGCTTCCCCATCCCCCTGCCCTGGCATCTTGTGGGTTCTCTGATGGCTAATAAATGGGAAGGCAGGAAGGACATGTCAACCTTTTCTTCAATAGGAACACTAGCAGTATCTTTCATGCCTGACCATCAATTTTTAGAAAACCTGTAGGACCTCATCCCTGAGGACACTATCCCCGAGGACACTATCCCCATGCCAACCTAGAAGGGAGAAACTGGTCCATGTATTCCAAAGTTATTAAGGTTAGAAAACAGGTGTACGTGCACACAGCCCAATAACTAGGTACCACAAGAATAAAAAAATCTATTTCTTTTGTTTCTTCCCAAATGTCAGTGTTTCCATTTTTATCATTGTGCAGGTCTAAACCAAATGCCAAAATATCAGAATTGCTCACAGACTAGAAACTCTAGTCATAACTGTGTTTCAAGAACTGTGCTGCATCCCCTTTTTTGCAGGATGTTGTGCAGACTCCCTAATACGATTGGCATCATTGTTCTTGTCTGTGTTGAAATGACTAAAGAGCATTTAAAAATCTATGGGGACAAATACGCTCTGGTTCACTGCAGAGGCATGTAACACAGCCTTGTCCTCCTTCTCTCATGAGCCTCCCTCACACAGAGCAGCACTCACACAAATCCCCACCCAGCACCAGTTTTTTCTTGTCATGTCTTTCTGTGGGAGCCAGAAAGATCTGGTGGCCAAGTGCAAAGCCTGGGCCTTTGACCCATCATCAGCACCCTGCTGCAAGACCGCTGCTGTCACTGCCCTCTGTCTCACAATGCAACACTGGAGAAAATGACATGGGGAGGGAGGCAGAGGGTGCAGAACCTCTGCTGGCATCGGTTACAGCCCTGGCTGTAATTTGGAAACAATCACAAACTCTGCAACAGGGAAGAGCTGGATGCTCACTGTTCAGCAGCTTATTCTGGGGCAGTGACGGTTCCCAGAACATGTGCACACAACTTTCCCCACAAACCTCCTCCAGGCATCTACACACTGCTTGGAGCACAGCTGCAGATTTTTCTACATGGGAAAGCTAAGCCTACTATAACACAAGTAGGTGAGGCCGCACCTCGTATACTGTGTTCAGTTTTGGGCCCCTCACTACAAGAGGGATGTTTAGTTGCTGGAGCATGTCCAGCAAAGGGCAACGAATCTGGTGAAGGGTCTGGAAAATAAGTCTTATAAGGAGCGGCTGAGGGAACTGGGGTTGTTTAGTTTGGAGAAGAGGAGGCTCAGGGGAGACCTTATCACTCTCTACAACTTCCTGAAAGGAGGGTGTAGTGAGATGGGTGTTGGTCTTTTCGCCCAAGTAACCAGTAATAGGACGAGGGGTAATGGCCTCAAGTTGCATCAAAGGGAGGTTTAGATTGGATATTAGGAAAAATTTCTTCACTGAAAGAGTGGTGAGGCATTGGAATAGGCTGCCGAGGGAGGTGGTGGAGTCACCATCCCTGGAAGTGTTCAAAAAATATGTAGATGTGACACTTTGAGACATGGTTTAGTAGGCATGGTGGTGTTGGATTGACGGTTGAACTAGATGATCTCAGAGGTCTTTTCCAACCTTTATGATTCTATGATTCTAAAAGGCATGAAAATAAAAGGTTCTTTTTATATATGAAGTCCTTATTGCAGCTATGCCCGTTGTGAAATACAAGGAAATAACAACACTTAGTCCAGGGAACACAGGTATATTCTCTACCCCCTGAGGCCTCACCTGCCACTCCCATGTTTGGAGACATGATCAGTCCCAGCCAGAGAGTGGGATGTGAAATGGGATGTGGGCTCCTCCATTCCATTAGTTGAAATATAACCAAAGCCTCTTCTCAAGCTACAGGGTTATATTTTTGTACTGTGTGCATATGGACAAATAAAGGGCTGTGTTTTTCTGTCCTAAATGCAAAGTAGTCGAGTCTCCAGAGTCTTACCTATAGCTTTCCTTTGCAAAGCCTGAGCTAGGCTAGAAGATTGTGCCAGACTGGGCACCTCTGTGGTCCTTGTGACAGAGGCAGGATGAGATAAGCCCACAAAGGACATATCTGAAGAATACGTTGACCTACCTGCTGTGGAGCTTGGAGTGATGGAGGCTGTGACCAATAGCTCTGAAGACAGCTGAGAGGATGTAATCTCTGTGCTGTATGAAAAAATGACCCATTAGTAATTTGTCAAGAGAATTATCTTTAAAACCAGACCAAAGCCTACACTGGTCTCTTTATCTACTAAATAAATAAGTAAGAGCAGGATCTTCTATGGGGACAAGTCATATCAACATTAACCCAGAGAATGATATCCCAACTTCTTCCTCATTTTAAAGTGGACATAGTCCTAGAAAAGCAATACTGCATCGCCATACAGCCAACAAACCTATCTTCATCTCTGAGCAATATGCTTATACCCTCTAATGTGTCTGCATGCCGGGTTGACTACTTGTCACATCCTGCCATTTGAGCAGGTCCATATCTGCAAAGAGATCTTTGCATTCTTGTAGGCTACCAAAACTGCCAGGTTGTGGTGGCTTTTGGATGAAATCTATAACTCTAATTCTCTTCTGCATGCCACCATGGGCAGGAACAGACAAGAGCTGAGCATGTAGTGCCTGCTCCCTGGGCCAGATGAACCTAAGCCAGTTCCCATCTGGAAGCCAGCTTGCCAAGTCAGCACAGCACCACGTCCTAACTAATATACTTGCTTATCATAACACAGCTATGCAGGTTTTGGACCAGAGTTGGCTTATATCCATCCTGCTGGGAGCACAAACAGCTGGATTTTGATTTGTCCACACTATTTTTTAACGTAGACATGCTCCTAGGTGCCAACTGTGTGGACTGCTCCCTTAGAAAGATGACTAGACAGTGGTTTGAGAGGATCCTGATAATTTGCCAGTGTAGCTAGCCCACAGGGCCATGGAGTTTGCAAACATCTTCCACCATGATCTTACAGGAATTGCTGAGTTCCCCATATTAAATCCTTCAGAAGAAAGTTTTTGTCCTTCTCTTGAAGTTAAATAATTATATGGTTCATTTTATGTCATTCAGGGGACCTTGCAGAATTCCTTACTGTGGCACTGAGAGTTGCTGCTGCAGAGTCAGGACAGCAAGAGAGGTTCAGTGAAGGGAGGAGGTGAAGCATGGTGTTGTCCCTCATCCAGCCTTGCCTCATGGGACAGGATGTGGGGGCTCTGCCAACAGCCTAAAAAGGTGGCAGTTGCATGTCTTATGAGGACAGTATGCTGCCCAAGCAGGTGTTACTGTTCTCCAAAGCATAATTTCTCTGTACTACTCAAGGAATCAGTCCTTTGCATCTCTGACAGGCTATGCCATTGCAACTCCATGAGCCCTATGCAGCCATTGAAAACATGAAGGCATTTAACTGTCAGAGACAGATAAGTTAACTTATGCACTTTTTTAAGGAACTTATGTGATTAAAGACAATGTGCCTGTAAATGCAGAGGCACCCCTCTGCACACATACAGCAACCAGAACTCTTGGGACTTCCCTGGATCTACTCTATGAAACAGGATAGCAGAAAAAGCACCACAGTGCATATGATACTGACACATGTAGGACTTCTTTTAATTAGAAAACTCAAAGTTTAGCAGCATCTGTTGAAAACCTCAAAGGAAGAAAAACTGTGTCTGTGTGTTCATCCTTGTAAATATTCCCAAGAACACTATTTTTGGTCATGGCAACACAGCTGAGGCTGACCATATACAAGCTGGCGGCTTTTAGGCCACATTGGCAGGAAGAGAGTTTCCTTCCCAAGCATCTGGCTTTCATCTGGGCGGATACACTCGGTCAGGCCGTTTATTTTATGAACTCCACCTGCATGTATGTACCCATGCCTCTCTGTCTGTGTGGGCAGGTAGAGCTGAGTGTTTGCTGTACACTGAAGAATTTCAAAATGAACTTAAGTACCTCCTGCTTCCTGCTACAGTGGTACAAGTCCAGAGCAATTTCAATAACTTCAGTGAAATTACTCATGGGTTTATACAGGTGTCAGTGAGAGCACAGCTGAGCCCAGAGCAAGGCTATTCTAAGTGCCAGCTCATAGGAAACATCCACAGAGACTGGCAACCAGATTCTAATACCTAACAAAAACCCTGCTAGTACAATGAATGTCATCCACAAGCATTGTGCATTAAGCTATATTATAGATTCTAAAATACGGATAAATTTGTTGCAGTCTTCATACTGGATAGAAAAAGAGGATGTTAAAATGTCCACCCCACCCTGCCATTGCTTAGAGCACAAAGCTCAATGCCTGCACTACATGTTCTGATTAAACAGGGGAGTGGACCAAAATCTCCCCGTGTTAGAGGAGGCAGCTAATGACAGCAGTAGTACTGGGGATGACACATCACAACCAAACCCACTCAAATTTGTTTCCTACATAAATCTCTGCAGTTTCCGGTCAGAAAGGCAAAAGATGAGCCTGTGTTGATTAAAAAGGCTGGGGAGCTCTTTAGTTTATCAACTATCAAATGGCTCCAGCAGACAGAAAGGCATAAGCTATATGGCTTGCTTTATATAATGCATAAATTATATTTATAAGATGTTATGTTAATTATATTATGTTAAGCTACACTACATTATGTTTTATTATCTATTTTATTTTATGATTTTATGTGTATGCATACTGATACTTACAAGGATATGTGTCTGTGAACGAATTAATAGCCAGCAAGATTCAGGAGGCCATGCACTGCTGCATGAAATCAACAAGTTATGTCAGTGTAAAACACACCACTTGTGACAGGGAGATCAGATCACTGAAGCAGGTTTATATTTGAGAATTTTCTCCTTGCTCCTCTAGACTTTCTAATCAAAAGAGATCAGATGGGCCTATGTTTAGTGATGTATATGCAGCCCTTACATTTTCCTTCAAGTTATCCACTCCTTCAACAGTACCTTTAATTTTGTGGGGTTTGGCACCACAGCTGGTTAGCAAACCCCCTTCCCACCACCCTAGTTTGCAGATTTCAAGCACATGCAGTTTCGAGCTACAGGGAGTAGCAAGAGGAGAACTGCACCAGTGAAACTCATTCCTACTCTGGGAACCTGCAACACAGTTCAGCTACTGACTTGCTACATGGAACATGAGCAAACAGTTCTTTTTAAGTGGATACAGCAAGCAGAATGAAAATTGTCATGGTCATTTCAATACTTTCTCCCACAACTGTTCTTCCTCTGCCTTTTCCAGGCACAGCCTTTCCAGCTGATGCTTGTGGCCATCTTGCTTAACTCCAAAAGAAGGAAGTGGTTATCTTGAATGTTTTATGTGCAGGGAAAAAAATAAGGTGAGATTGACCAGGGTTAGGAGGCTGCGTACCAGCTTCAGCAGTGCCGGGTGACAGTTCCCACTCTCAGAGTCTACTTGGAGAGGTAAAGAGCTCCTTGAGTTCAGTCAGAAACAGCTCAGAGACAGATGGGGGTGAGGCTGGGTTGGCTAGGCTGTTTTGCCTTGGGTGAGTCTCTGTGCCTCCCAGACAAAGGATTTCTGGTAATTCAGCATGCAGGGGGACTGGAAGTTGGCTTGGAAGAATACAAGGAAGAAGTGAGAAGAGGGCTGGTTGGGGCCTTTCTGGGCTTTACAAAACTACTTCCCCCACAGGGGACAGATATTAACAAAGGTCCCACAAAACGGAGCCTGTTGAACTGAGCAGAAAAGGGAAGCTGAGAGCATGGCAAAGAGTAACAGTAAGAGTACACACAGTACTGGAATTAAAATTGCTAGACTCAGGCAAGTTGGAAGCCTGAGAAAACTGGGGATCCGACGAAAGGTCTACCATGTAGGCTCATGTGTAATTCTGAAATAAACACAGACAAAAGATCCAACAACATGTGAATACAACGCTCTGCTCTGGGGGTTTAGATGGGGTAATAACGGGGGGTCTCTAGAGAGGAAGAACTGGTAGGAACTTGGAAGACAAAAGTGTGTCTAGCACTTGTGGGCTTTCAGTGGTTTTTCAAACAACATGGAAAAGAAATGCTATGTCATCTTCTTTAAGTGATGCCTTAACAAACCTGTTATTCTTTTTCCTGAGGTAAAGGACTAATTAGTTGGAGAGGTGGTGGCACACACCTTTCTTTTTCTACTCCAAAAACAAAAAAATCTGGCATGTACATATTCAAATACATTTTTAAAAGAGATGTATAGCAAAACAGGAAATAAGGTAAACAGTGACTGATTTTTTCAGTTAACTCTCACACCTATTTCGTCTTCCAGGCACATCTCTGGGTGACTTTATTTCATTTTCCAGGAAGACATAATTGTTCTGAGCATCCTTCAGTGCTTCCTTCTTGGCAAGAAAAACTTGTGCCTCCTAAAAAAACAATCACATGAAGTTAGAGGGAAAATGGTTTTGAAGCTTGTGATTGTCACACCAGCTAGCCTAACATGGACTTGATCTGAAAAACAAAAACTTCATTCATTGATCACTGTGCCAAAGGAACTCCAAATGTTTTATAAGTTTGGATGCATATAATACTGATTTTATGAGCCAAACAGGATGGTGTCCCTGTGAATTGCAATCTTTCAAAAGTGGTCCTACGTTAATTAAATCTGAAGTTCAGCCATTTGCTATTAGTTTCTCAGGTAAGCATGTGTCTGTCATTTAAGTAACAGCAAGATCATTTATAATCAACAGTCACTGCATTTAAACATGGTGCAAAGAAGATAAATAGAGCTAATGGTTTGGGTCTGACTTGATGGTACCAAGTTGGAAGTTCTCTTGTACCTACATACGCACAGAAAGAAGGTTCCTAGAACATCCACAGAGTGGTGTGCACTTTAAAGACAAAACAGAAAAAAAGCAACTCTGTATCCTACCAGGACAAACTGACCTCTCAACTCGGAGCCAGGAAAAGCTGGAAGAACTGACATCTCTGCACACACAACAGTTATGGCACTCTACCAGAAGATGCTCCCCACAGGACAGTGGGAGTCGAGTACACCATCTCAAATGCACACACAAACATTCATTGTGTGTTGCACTGAACAACCAGACAAAACGTGTTATAGAAACGTATAGACCTCTCCCAATGAGTTGTGCACTGACCATTTCTGAAGAAGGTTAATACAAGTGCTTTTAGTGGGTAGCAATGCAAATCCAGGCACCCACAGCTGCACTGGGAAAAGAAGTTGTTCAGGTTCCTTGGGAAATCACTGCTCTGCGTTACTGAGCAGGGAGAGCAGCACGAGGCAGTCTCTGTGCAGCACACAACTCTCCTGACACTGCAAATTGGGAAGCCGTCTACCTCTCCCCACACAGGGCCAATAAACCCCTGGGTCACCCGGGACAGTGGACAATGGGTGTGAATCCGAAAACACACCACAGAGCTTTGCCACGGACAGGACTCTGGAAGCCACAACAACCATTACCCCAGAATATCATTTGACATACAGGAACAATTTGCTCAACAAGTGTTTTGACCTTCTTTAGTCTCTGTACAGAAGGCAATATTCTCATAATCCGCAAGCAAACTGAGCTGCTACTTAGCTCGAGTAGGACACGTCAGTGCCCCGTTGCTGAGCATCACACTTCCAGTATCATCGGGTTTTTTTTACCATGAGAAAAACTTCCAGAAGTTTATCACAGCGGCATACCAGATGATTTGTGCAATCAGTAACATAAACTATGGTTTCAAAGATTAAGAGACTCCATATTAATTATCTACACAGAGTACATGGTGGTTGAAACACTTCTGGAAAACAAGTCTTAAATCAGACTTGTTTGTATAGCTCCTGGAGATCTCATTCTTCTCCAGAATAAATGAGTAGGTCTACTGACATCTATGTGGTTTAATCGCTGCCAAATCAGTGCATGTAAGAAGTGAACTTGTGCCTGCTACGCTACACTAAATTTGGGAGCACGAGCTTTACAATATAAATATTTTGAAAAAAGAACAACCATCTCAATGCTAAAATAATATCACTTTGGTCAGGGTTGAGGAGCTAATAAAGAGAATTTTGCAACATAAAATCCAATAGTGCCACAATACGCTTATAAACAGACCTAGTCTGGGTTAAAAGACATATCCCAAATGCTAAACAAATACTGCTTCACATATAAACAGGGACAAGAATTAAATGTAGGGAGTCATGATTTCACTTCGAGGAAAGATGATTTAGCTAGCTAATGTAAAGCAAGCGTTGCCTTTGCTCTGATTGGCACAATGCCATTTATGACCTCATTTAAAAAAAAAAAAAATCTAGACTATTGTTCATATGTTTCTGAGTCACGGAGATAAACCAAATGAAGTAGCTGGGATAGCCTTTAGAAGAACCAAATCTAAGCATGTCTCCGGCTTTTCCTTCCCCAGAGATTTTCCTGATGCTCCTTCTGCAAAATAATGACAGCATGTCTGCAAAGGCCCAGCTGAAACACTGCTGCCGCCGGGCCAACCTCCGCTCCCTGTGGAAGGAATGGTTCAGGGCCAGAGCTGGCTCGCTGCTCATGTTCAGACAAGCAAGCCCTGTTGACAGCCGTCTCTGCTGCAGGGACCTGAAGGAGTTTCCAGCCTGCCTGCCCCGCTGCCTGCCAGACTTCTCCTTGCACGTGCTTACTCATTTGCTTGACCAGCAAGACATGTTTCCATTTGGGTTTAAAAGTGCTGTACGGAGGAAGTGAAGGAATTTGTTTAGAAAAGAGAGCCCTACTCCATCTGTGTGGCCACTGCACATTTTGTGGGAGCATCAGCTCCTGCCACCAAGCCTTGAGTGATCGGAGAAAACTCCTTTTTGGGGAAACTGCTGTCCCTGTCACCTGGCTGCAGCTGAATACCAGAACAGTCTAGTGCTGCTCAGTGACTTCAGTTCAGCCTACACTGCCACCGCTGCTTAGCTGAAGGGTGGGCAAAGCCACAGCCCCCCTGAGCCATACCACTCACATATGACAACCAGAAAGATGGTAAAGACACCAAGCCCACTACTCCTACAAGGAGGGGAAAGTGACCTGTGGCTGCCACATCACCCCAGTGCCACCACCCTGCAAGGACTGTCCCCAGGCTATAGGGCAGGTGTGTTGCTGATGGCAGGGCTGGGGAGTGAAGAAATCCTTAAGCCCACCCATCTTTTTCTTCCTCCTCCAGACCTGGACTGGAGACTCCATGGCAATATTTGTGGGTCTGCACAGTTGTCCCATTCATAAAAGGCACCCTTAAAAAAATCAAACTCAAAGCTTTTGATTTCTTCATTCTACACCGCAGACTAACAAAGGGGACAATAATAATTAACCCTGCCTCCTAAATGTTAATTACAAAGACTTATGTTTGATATTAAAAAGTTCATTTCTAATGGACTTTAATTAACCTCAAAGCCTAGGCTTATTTTACTTTAAGCCTCTTACTAGACAATAGAAAAATTTCTGCTATTTAGATTTGAAACACAAATGTAATCTAAGGACAGATGAGTTGCAAGGTAAAGGAGCCATCTGTTTGATACAAAAATATTTTGCTTGAATACACAATTGTCTTACTTTTATTTAGTATTTTTGATTTATTATTATTTATTAATTTTTCTAATACTTTACTACATATAGGACAGCTCTTGGGATTGTCATACATGATGAGGCTATCATATATATATTTAAATCCTATGTATATGCCTTCACCTAGGGGGCAGCTCAGGTTAATCGAATGCTGATTGAGTGTTCAGTTTGGCTGAACGCTCCAGACAGGTCTACATTCATCATTTCCAGGGTGAACATTCATCTTGCTCTCACTAGTTCTTTCCTAATCAGCTGACTATTCAATTCACTTGATTGCTCCCTCTGACCGTACTATGGCTGGCTGCTTCCTTTGCCTCCCAATCACACTAATTGACCTCTTAGTCAAAAATATTCCAGGTTTCAGTGCTTTGCTCACATCTAATTGTACCCTAACGGATAATTCTGGCTGAGCATTCCATGCCTACTTCCAATATAGACACAATATCTTAGGAGGCATTTTAATAAGAGTATTAGTGGAAAGAATCTGTATGGAAGCACACCATGTGTCACACAACCACATACTAGCTAGCTAGACAGGCACGACAATTAACTTATGGGTGTATCCAAGAGTTTGGGCAGGGAGTGCAATTTGGTCCATACAAAAACTCACAGTAGCTCAAATAGCACCTTATCAACCCAGTTTTGTGCTGTTCTGTGCCAAACTAGCATCTATCCATGGAAAATTGTTGACCTCTCGAACCACCTCTCCCAGTTACCAAAATTAGGTTCTGCTAGAACTCCACCACCTTCCCTGTGGCTGGTGGAGAGATGTTAACTCCAACTCCCCAGCTGACCACTGCTGCGTGACATTCACACCAGGGACATGTGCTCCTCAGAAGTGCCATCCAAAATAAGAGTTATTAGGAGCTAGTGAGATCTGGATTAGGCTATAATTTAAAAGTAGAGTGTCAAGTAGTCACTCAGCTGCCATTAAATATTAAAATAATATTGTGTGTACAATTTGCACAAACAGCAGGGAGCAATTTGAATAGTGCTTGGAAACTTATCTTTGTCAAGAAAAGTATGTGTTGTCAGAAGACAGGAATTAATTTGGAAAAGTGCATTCTAGTCAACACTTTGTTTCCATTATGTGCTGCTGGAGTAAATTAAGCAACATATAAAGTTTACCCGAGATTGTTAAAGGCTTGCTTGCTACCAAGAAATTAGTTTCTTAAGACTAGCCATCTCTGAAAAATCAAGGAAATTCAGCATGTAAAAACAGCAAAAAAAATGTACTGTCCACTATATTTAGAGATTTATCTAGGTTTTTGTTATAGATCTATTTTTAAAGGCATACAGTTTTGCATATATGATCTTATTCCAGATGACTCTCCAGAACTGTGAAGCACATCAGACTATGTGCTTAGGAAGCATGAAAACTCAAAATCTGAAAAGCTGGAGCTTTCCCAAGAGATTGCCTTGTACTGTTCTGCACCTAGTGTAAGCCCAGAGACTCCGCCTGCATACTCAAAGATGGAGCAATGCCTTCCGTGGGGCAGGCAGCCACGCAGCCAGCCCTGTGCAAGAACAGCCAACACCTCTCTGCAAATTCAGGGAAACACAACAGAGGGCTGAAAAGGATCTGTGCTGTGCATGCTTCTGCAAAGGCAAAGGTTTGGGCCCTTGGGTTTGCTAGATAAGATTGATATAAATTTCAACTTGTCTGTGGGGTCCCTTCATCAGCTACAAACAGGGCTCTGTACTCCCTGACAAATGGGACTTCATATCCTCAGCAAGGATCCTTTGTTTCTGTAGCTTTTTCATGAAACGCAATGGTAATTCTGCAGGGGCTTGAGTTACATTTTAAAAATGATGCTTTTGTTGATTCTTATATTAGGGCAGAGGCAGAGCTTGGTGGGGCTGCCAGTTTGAAGAGAGATATGACAGCAATACTGTACCAGTGTGTATCATTCTGTCTGTGCCCTTTTGGAAAACATTTGCAAGGAAAAGCAGCATCTGATACCTTCATTCTGACTCAGCTATTAAACTTAACAGCAATCAGCTTTCAGTGACATGCCCTAATATCCAGCAGTCAAGGTTTAGTTACAAAACTGAGATTTGGTTCAGACTGACTTCTAAGAAAGAATACTATTTTGGTTCAGAATATTTCTTTTTTTCATAATTTTCATATAATCATTAAATTAATATAAGTAAAAATAATAACAATAACATTCTGATAATATGTCTTCATGGAGTTTGAAGGGACAGCAGAGGGCATATGTGGTCTTACTACCAATACCTATTTGATAGAGCAAGTGTTCAGAAGTATAAACTTTGGCACCTTCTTCTGTGATATTAAGCATTGGGAGAAAAGATCTATTCTTGCCTGTTTAATTATAACTTGGCAACAACAGTGGGGCAGCCTTTAAAGGTGCTATTAGAAACTGAATGGACAAACCAGATTTATAAAACCATGTGTCAATAGGAGATCAAAAGCAATATATTAATTTGAAGCCTCATCATTATAAGATAATTTAAAACTCAGCTAAGAATCTACAGTGACACCTTGCCTCATCTAACATGAGGTCCTGTGCTCAGTCAGAGGCTTTTCCCCAGGACATGGGGTACCTGGCTGAAGAAGATGTGTGAAACCCCCGACACCCACTGGTGATCAGCCCTGTTGACGGCCGATGAAGCCTTAGGCTCCTGGAGCAGAATTTGTGTCAAGAAACACATACATTTAAAGCTTGCCCCTGTTGCTGGTATCTTCAGAGACAGTCTGTAGCATCCCAACATTTCAGCCATGCCTCCTCCCATTTCCAGACTGCCATCATTTAGACCTGTGAAATGCTTTAGGCTCAGACCCTTTGCTAATCTGAGGACTTAAGCACAACGGAAAGGGACCAGCTAAGCTTGAATGAGGAAAAGCATTTGAGACTGAAATAATGTCTTAATTATATTTTTTTATTATTTTTTTTTCTTTCTAATTCCGATGGATTTCTCATCAGGAAAGTGCTGTAGAAGTATACTCAGGATCCAGATCCTGAAAGTGGAAGTGGTGGCAGCTTTCATGTTTATCACGCAGCCTCCATATTTATCCAGCTCTCTGGGTGGATGTACAGGTCCTGTTGAGCACCGTGTTGCTATGGCTACTCTGGTAGCACTACCTGAGCCTGCTGTACGCAAAAGACAGCCCGGGAGATGTCTATGCGAATCACTGTCAGTGCAATGAATGCAAGGCAGACCCATCCTGAGTCATGATCAAATGGCGACTGCAAACACTCTTTGGGAAGGTTATGATCCGGGACTTGCAGTCCCATAGGCACCTCTTGGGAGAAAAAAGCTGCAAGATCTGGTTCACTTTTCTTCCAGTTCAATTTCAGGCGGTACAAAGAGCCAGCTCTGGGTTCAATGCAGCATGCCATGCTGGGGGAGACAATAATTAATGTACCAGGAAGGTCATTAACAACGCTGCTCAGGTGCATATCTGGTTGCATGTGCATTTTCTACTGCTCACACTCTTCTTTTAACTTCGTTGTTTTAGACTTGGCTTACTATCACCATGCACTGCCTGACCTGTTTTGTTTTTAGTTGTCCACGGGCATTCAAAAATTAAAACAATAGCTTTATATCTGAAACCTATAAACTTGAAGTCAGACTGAAAAGACTCTTTTCAGATTGTGAAAACACTGTTTTCAATACTTAGGTTGTTAGGACAAATGCATTCACATGCACATATCTGAGTAAAAGCAAGAGTGAATCTCCAAGATATTCTGTTTTTAAGTATTCCAGAGCACAAAGATAATACTTAAAACTCAGAGGTAAAACAGGGGGATTTCATCACAACAGCAAAATGTACTATTTAAGTCCAAACTTTAAAACCTCTTCTGAGAACCATTTCTGCCTCACTTCAGCACTAATTCTCACAGGCAAGGAGTAAAAACTGGCTGGGCATCTGGAGTGATGCTTGCTTCACGATCCAAACCATCTTTTGTGTACCGTTTTGTTGCAGGGGCAGAACTTTACATTGCTCCATAGTTATGAGTGTATTATGGCCTTGGAGAGGCAAGAATGACCTCGGGACCCATGGCTTGCAGACTGACTAAGGAGCCAGGACTGACAACGTGACAGCTGACACTGTTCGAGTCTCCTGTTGCAACATCAGCACAAACTGCTTTGTGGTAAAGCACACAACTCAGGATGGACAGAGCAGTTATTTTTCAGAACAAAAAGAGCAATGTTTAAAAATATTGTTAAAAGGTGATATGCAGATAAAGCCATTATGTAAAGCAGTCATTGAAATATATATATACACACACAAATAAATGTATGGGAAAGCTATGGATTGTGCCATGATCTGTGTTCCTGTTACTCAAGCCAGTCAAGAAATTACTAAAGTGCTGAGAAAAACTTTTTTGTTTGTTTTTTCTTTCAAAACCACCAAGTGAAAAAAAAAAAAAATTCTCCTGACCAAAACTGTTGACTGGAAATCCCAAACTAGCATTCACAAACAACATTCATAAGGACAACTTTCTCCTGAGATCAGTGGGAACTTCTCCGGTCTCCTGTAGATATAAACATGTGATAAGAACTCATACTTTTCAGAACAGAACAAGATGGCTGACATTATTGAAGAACATCCCTACCTGACTTCCCTGCCCAATTCCCACAACAGTTTCCTTGGATATGTAATAATTTACATGGGCTCCCCTCTCCTAAAATGTATTCTTCTACCTGATGTTGCTGTTTATATTTTATTAGTTATTTCTCTGATGGAATAAAAATTCACATTACAGTGTTGTAGAAAGCTATTAACAGTGTTAATGTCTTTATGCTGTGTTTGGTTACACTGTGGCAAGCATGTTTTAAAAGATGAGAAACTTTTAGTGCATTATTGCTCTGAAGATAACCATTATTATTATTCATGTTACATCCATTCCTAGAAGTCCTGCTGAGATTGTACTCGGCAGTTTTGAAATCCACAAGATGAGACTAGTGACAGACATTTTTCCCATCTGAACACATAAGGCAGACAAAGGCAGAAAGACAACTTAGGCACAGAAACTAGTGTACCTTCCCCTAGGGTGATACCTGTAGGAATAAACACACATGTCCTGACTCGGGTACAGTCCTCATTCACTAAACAGTAAATCATCTCTGCTTCTGCTCTATAGCTTGAATTACTTTTGATAACTTTTACCAAGAAAACATTTATCAGTCCTTTCAGGTTAAATCAAATAGCATGCAGAGTACAGGTCTGTACTGTTAGACCGTCATGCTTGTTTAGTCATCAGAGGTTGCAGAAATTGTCCAAGAGGTGTCAGTTCAGTCACTAGAGGGGAGGTGAAGAGAAATAGATGTGCATGAAATAAATCTACATGAGGAAAAGTCTTGTGGGTATTTGCAAGTTCGCATGTTTGAGTGCTACCTGGTTCATTCCTCTTTCCAGGTGCAAACCAAGTTCTCACTATAACCCAAAATTAGGTAGGCAAATTTTAATATTCCCATGCCCACCAACAGGCTTGATGATGATTTGAACAAAGCCACTTTGTTAATATTCACAATGCAATATTCACCAAAGCAAGAATCTGATTTTCAGGAGTGATTTAGGGTACACAGGAACCTAAACTTTCCTGAAGGTCAATGGATACAGGTTCCTGATTTGCAGGAACATCCATTTCTGAGGGACTCTCGTGTTGATATGTCTGCATATTGTCATCTGTAAAACAACAGAAGTGTCTTTGCATATTGCTGTAAAGCACCAAACAATCTATGAAAGTACTATCTAAATGCAAGTTCAATGCAGAAAATCGGGCAGTTTTTGAACAGATGCATCTATGTTTCTAGTAAGTTCATGTGCATGTGCGCAAGGACATGTGTGTTTCAGCAGCCATCTTGGTGCATTGTGATGGGTAGCAAAGTATAATTTCAACCGGCCTTTTATTGAACAGCAAAAAAA
>VZTL01051242.1:0-57604 GCA_013400535.1 Scopus umbretta | reverse complement strand
AAAAAAAAAAAAAAGACATTTACAACGCATATTTGCTTGGCTTAAGGATATACTCTTCGCTGTGTGTGTATATAAGTATTATTATTAACCTTGTGGAAACTGCTCAGCTGAACAGAAAGATAGGTTAGATGGAGAAGTTGACAGAACAGGAAAATATTTTTCTTCAAAGATTAATCAGACTTTAAAATAAGTGATGAAATTAAAAGGAACATGTGGAAAAGATCAGAATAAGTACATTCTTTATCTTCAAAGAGTGTCCACAAGTATTAAGTAAAGTTCCCACTCTCCTGGAAGGGGAACAAGCTCAAATATGTACTACTGAAAGAATGGGATTTCCAGAAGATTTCATGGGTGGCCCAATGCTTCTTCCACTGAGCACTGACCTGAGTGAGACCAGATGGGGTCCCATGCATAACAGGGGAAATGCCCACAACAGACTCTTATGCCAAGGAGTAGCTGCCATAGATACAGATGTGAGGGTCAGTGCAGATTTTGCAGACTAGAAGATCATGCTGCAAAAACTCACTGCTCCTCAACTCTTTCTCCTCATAGATGTGTCTCCTTGCACCAGTTCCACAGGCCCTGTCTCCTTTTTGGAGCCAGAAAGGATGGGACAGGTATGTTGCAAAGAGGCACTGTCCTCCTCTGCTTTGTCAGCTTCTGTTTCTCCCCATCCTGCACGGGGCAAATTACTTCCCCCATTACAGCAGTCGCTTTCTGCTTAATGTTTATAGCAATCTCTTTCTGCTTAATTCATAGTATGGACCCCAAGAATGTTAACTATCTTCTCCCAGATGCTTGCATAGCCAGAACCCTTGGGACTTTCTCTGGGAGATGGTTGCAACCAAAAACATGTAGGAGGACACAATTTCTGTGTGCTGAAAGAGGTTATTATTAGTCCTCTCCAGTAACCAGCACGGGAAGTGCCTCTCAAGCTTCGTTCCTTACCCAGCATATCAGCGCCTGTCTCCCTTCTCTGAGGAACACTGTTAATCTGACTAACCAGTACATTACAATGATGCAGATTAAGACCGAGCATATATTTCCACACGCCCATCATTTAGCATCCCATAAAAAAAAGCGTTCAGAAGTACTTATTAAAATTACTTGTACATTTAATAAAATATCTGTATCAATTAATTGCTAATAAGTAGTTCAAAGCTGACTCAGAACTGAATTAATAATTTAACACTAATAACTTATTCAATTAAATTAGCCTCTTTGGCTTTTTCTGGAATGACTTCTCAAGAGCTATCCTCTTTTTGTGTCCAGGCAAGGATCTTCAAATCTGTCTTTGAAATTACTTAAAATCTTTCCCTCTCTTGAGATGATATTACTTCACAAGACTGATCTTACACAATTTATTACAAGTATTTTGTACTAAAAATTCAAGTACTGTTGAGAATTATGATGACTGAAATTTATATATTTTTTTCCTGTTCCCTCATTGACGGATGTTCTTTTCATTTTAAGGAATGTTTAAAAAAAGCCCTCTCAAACTCTGCATTTTTCAGGGACAGACAGCAGGGAGGGCAGAGGAAGCAGGTAATTGGCTATTGGAATTTGGGAATGTATCACAGATTTTCCTCTCTGATGTAAAGGATTGGCTGAGACAGCATCACATTGGCAAAAACAGGCAACTGTGAGATTACTGCATTTGCAAAAAGATACACACAGCATTTTAGATACCACAGGATTTTTTTTTTTTTCTTTCTCACTGCAGGAAAATAATGGCACAATCAAAAATACGCTGAAATCACTGAAAACCTTTGAGTCTTTCAGTTGACTTCAGAGGGCTATTTATGTCATCAGAGATGCCAATACACAGAATTGCTTGGTGAACATTGACATTTTAAGGACAGATAGTATATAAACATTGAGTACTGTACATGTACCCAACTTCACACTGAAGAACTAAAAATGTTTTTCCTTCTTTAGCTGGTCCTTAGTAGTGAACATGTAGAGCCCAAAATGAGTTGAAAAATGGAGGGAGAGAGGGAAAGTACCCAGAACAGTGACCTTTACATAATGCACCCAAAGGACACCATGACAGAAGATCCACAGGCTTTCAGATGAGGAATCTGTGACCCATGTGGCTTCAGTCCAGGCTGAAGCCTCACTGTTAGCAAACAAAGACACAGGCTACAGACACTGCACTTACTTCCAAATGAGAAGAAAATAAAACTAAATAGCAGCCATCGTTCCTGGTTCTTAATGCCTGCCTAGTATTAATTTCTCCCTGCTGAAAATTGTTGATCAGCATAATACTTTCTCTGGTTTGCTGGAGATTTAGGTTTTGTGCAATACTGCTAGGTTGGGAAGATACTGTTCTTTGATGCTCTCTTTGTTAATTATTTTCATGCAACTTGAATTAAAATTTTACTCATTAAATATTTCTAGAGATGAGCTTGAGGCATGGCATTTGGAGGTGTTTTTCTCTGAAGTTCAGGAGACATTGCATCCAAGTTTTTAATGCCACTAGCTAGGATAAAGAACTGAAGATCAACTGCTAGCACTGCCATTGAACTGCAGTGCCTTCAGAAAATAATTTTGTCTTTCTGTACCTCTGTTTCTCTATTTGAAAATAAAAATAATGATAATAGTAGCTTCATTTTGTAATGCAATTTGTGTAACTTGAGTTTGGAACCTGGAAGTTGTTAAATGTTGTTCTTGGATCCACTATGAGATCCACTATGCTCCTGTCTGGCATTTTGGGTTTGGTCCATTTTAAGTTGTTGCATTTTCAAATTTACTCACAATAAATATTCAGCTCTTCAGATAACTAGGGTGCCAACCAACAGTCAGATCTACTGATACACAAAGCAAAAATTATAAACTTCACACTATATAGGTAACTTGTGTTACTTCACAAATAAGTAAACAATTCACAAGCAATTACACAAAGCAAAAAGGATGTTATCTGCTTTGCCTAAGTGTATTTCAGATGCCCAAATAACAAGAAACCAAAAAAATTGTTCAAAAATCTAGTAGGCTGGCACTTTACCACTCTAGCTGCTTACTAGAGCAATAAAGAATTCCCTCCAGCCTTGGAGAGAGCTGGAGTTACCAGTTAGCTGCATTGCAGCTCTAGGTCTCAAGCACTACACGGTCCTTGAATGTCGGCACAGTCAGGAAAAAAGCTGGACTCAGAGCCAGTTAACTTCACCTGGGCATGTAGGGAGAAATAAATCACCTTTTCAGAGCTGCAACAACTTCCTTCCATTCACCCTCCTATCTGAAGCAAAAAGGTAGCAGAGCAGCACTTATGAGGATCGGAACAGGTCTCGACCGCCATTTGGCGTTCTCCAAACAGCAATGCTTTCCCCTGAAGGCTCAGTCGAGCCCAGAACCCGTAAGAAAACATGATCAGATTATGCTGTGGAATGATTTATGTTTATATACATATGGTAGGTGCGTGCATTCATATAAAAAACTTTTTGGATGTCCATTAATCAAACATGCCCGTGACAGAATATAAAATGTACCACTGATTGCAGCAACTTTGAAATGAAACTTTTCAGCTCTTTAAAATTAACTGAAGTCCTTCTGCAGCAAAGTGACTGGCTAATTATTTCTATGTCATTAAGCAGGGGTTTTGTCAGCATGTAGAGACCCGAACTCCCCAGTAACCACAGACTGATTTCAGTGTGAGTCGCGCACCAGAATCTCTCTGATGTACCAGAGAACCTGAGGTGTTTACAATCTAAATAGACAGCACGCTTTAATATATTTTAATTCATTAATAAAGGCCTTGAACAATCCCCTGGAAGGGGAAGTGGAGCTCAGGTTTGTAAGTGTCCAGCTGGAACACTGTGCAGTACCTGCAAGGCAGAATAGGAGGTACTCCTAATAGGTTAAGGAGTGCAAAGTGGCTCAGGGATGAGGCAAGACCGTGCCTCCGCATTGCTTTTTCTTTTACTCCAGAGGAAAAGAGAGAGAGATAGCAGATCAGTGGTGGAGGTAGCCTGGCAGCAGGATACAGAGAGCCCCAGCACTGCTGGGGCAGCTATCTTGTTGACTAAGACTATGGCAATGTCAGGTCTCTGACCTCCACAGGTGTGCTGAAGCAGGGGGGGAAAGTTCTTGCTTGAATGTTGCTCTTTTGTGCAATGAGTGAATCTCTTCATTTATGAAATGATCAAGTGGGGTTAGAGTGGAAAGGGACAGGCAGGAGACAGTCTTTGAAGAAGGGCTTCGTGAAAGGACAATTTTGTGATTGGGAAGGAAAGGCAAGACAAAGTAATTGTCTCTTTTTTTTTCCGGTGCATGAAGGGTTAAAAAAATAAAAAGAAGAGAGATGAACTTTTTGAAAACTCTAGTGGTTTGGATTCTGTTCAAGGCTTGGATCAACCCATCCCTGACTTGAAAAAATAGGACAATAGTGTCCACTTGGCTCAGTTGCAGACTCCATAGGTTTTTATTACCGGCGGCTGGAGTTCAAGATGAGTGAATTGTAAATAAGGAGAAATGAAACACAATAAAATAGTCTCCAGAGATTTACCTAGAAAACATCTGGACTTTTGGCTCTAACATATAGAAATCTATACCAATGGGAACACAATGTATTACTATGAAGTGTAGTAAGAAATAGCACAGATAAATGAGAAGTTAAGGCTTCCTATATATCACAATATTTCAGCTCCTTTTGGTTGTGCGACTTTCTAATACTCTGAAGTCCTGCCAAATATTTCATTGTTACCTTATTAGGTGTTCTGGGTTTAGTACCTTTTGCTTTGTAAAGCACTGATTTAGTGTCACTTAATTTAATTTTTAAAAACATAACCAGATGCCCTGTTCATTTAGCATATGAGAAAACAATATCGGAAACATGTGTTTTTATGCATTCCAACACAGATACTAAGATTTCTTTCTCTTGCTAAAACAATCTTGCTTCTGAAATAAGTTCCCCTTTTATCTTTCACATCAAATGCCACCTTGGCACACAACATTATTTTGATCTTTATAAGTCTCTCTTAATGCTTGTATTTAGCCAAAAGATTCTTAATTTGGGGGTCTGTCTCCTGGATTCCCACTGAGCTTTTCATTTCTTTTACAATAATGACATCATTGTTTGCATGCTGGACTGATCTGGCCCACTCCATTTAATGGGAGACAGCAGCGGAGGGCAGGGGGAAGCACTTGAAGCAAGGGGCCCTCCCAGAGCTGGAGGTAACCAAGCGTAATGGTATGCTCCACAACCTACCAGCATTGTTTAGGTAAAAGAGTTTAAACACTGGCAGCACGATGACCTCCAGAGCAAAGGTTAAGGAACCTCGCAAAATTCAATCTGGGTGGTGTTCAGGGACACGCATCCCCTCCCAGTTAATGTTTAACTGGCTCTGTTCCCTTTTTGCCGTGAGTGCAATATCATTGTGTTTAGATTTAATAGTAGAGAATGAGCCACTCGGGACCAAACATGGAGAAAGCGCAAATAAAATTATCTCCACACTACTGCAACTTTGAAATCTGTTGCTTCCTGATGTATTTTTCAGAGAAGACTAACACACATCTGTGATTAGCAACTATTCTTGAATGGCTGTAAGTCTGTAGTGTTCCTGTAATTTCAGAGTTGCCTTTGTTTGTGGTTATGATATTTCTTTGGCCAGCTGGGAGATTATTTAGATGGTTTGCAGCCCCATAGTTTTACTGCTTGCCAAAATACTAATTCTACATTTGGCTAAACCTGCAAGTTTTCTTTTTAAATAATTTAGCCAAGGACTAAGCCTAGATGCTGCCTGCTGTGTCAGTACCACAGGCACAGATGAATCTTTCTGCGGATGTTTACAGTCAGCAGAACCAAGCTGGGCACACAAAAACACCCAGGTGACAGACTCCCAACCTGCCCGACATTAGCACTGAGGCATCCTTATGCCTCTTTCTTATTTTAGAGGGGTCTTTCCCTGGTGTAGTCAAAGATGATACTTCAGGCCACTCTTCAGAAGCTCCCCGCTAGCCTGAGGAGAAGCCCAGCACCCTTTATGCCCAGCGTCCAAACTCTGACTGCTTACCCCACAGCAGGGGTGACTGTTTCTGGGAATCATGCCATGACTGAGAACTTAAATGCTCCTCCAAAATCTCACTCTGGTGACTGCAAACCCCAAAATCCACCTGAATCGATAGCCCAGATCTTCCCAGGCACAGCTGTGAAGAAAGCCAGGACTTGAAGTCTGGGTCAGCATTCCTACCAATCCTCTGTGAGCACAAGCCCTGTCCTCGCAAAGGTGAGCTCAGCCTAATCTCAGATTTTATTGAGCAAACATGGAGGAGCTTCTCTGTCTCACTGTGCAGCCCTGCAGCTCTCTGGAGCTTTAATTTTCTCCCACGAAGTTCATCATACTTTCCCCTTCCATCATAACATTTCTAACAGTACACCTGTATTTGCTCCCAAGTTCCTTATAAATCAGAGGCTGTTACAAAGGCAGCCATTGTATAAATCTTCAACTGTTGGATTAGCACAAAAGAGTCAGTGAGGTTCAGCCATCTCTTATGGATCAATTTCTCATACGGGCTCCACTTTAACACATGAAGGATGTTAGATATGAATGAATAGCAAGAACAGGTTGTTCTCCTTAACTGCGTCTTCTTCATGCCCTGGATGCTGAGCTCACCACATCCAAGGTGAGCCAAGAGAAGAAGGAGCTGGGATGCCAACTACAGGGTACTGTCCTCCTACCCAAAACAGAATGTATGGTGGGTGATCAGCCTCTGCCCCTCCACCTTTGCCCTCCACCACATGTGAGGACAAGGCAGGTGGGGAACTTGTGCCAGCTGTGAAAGCTGAGGAGACCTTGACACTCTTGCACAATGCTGCCTAACCAACAGCCACACAAGCAACCCAGGATAAAGGCTGCTTGCATGGCTATCATTTACCACAATTTCACCACAAGTTCACGAGCCTGCTGCACCCCTGCACTGGTGCAAAGGGGTCTGGTAAAAAGCCCATCCACTGAAGTTGAAGGGTGTCTGCTGACTTCAGTAGGTGCTGGACTATGGCCCTAGAGAGAGGCAAGTATCTGGCTGAAAAAGGCTCCATGCACCTAATGGTTCCAAGTCCTTCCTGAATCTGAACCAAGATATAGGTTCAGTATTACTTGCATTTCTGAAGGCACAAGATAGGATTACAGCAGTGGGGCCCAGGCCCAGCATCTGTAACATTAATCTTGTTACTGTCCTAAGAGTTGGTAGCAAGGTTAAAACAGTTTCTGATCCATCGAGGCCTAACAAGCTTGGTAAGATCACACACCTTAGCCACTCCTTTGTCCCTGTGGCCTTCTACAGCCAAACACAGAAGCAGAAATCTGAACTCGCTCCCCGTGTTCAACCAGTCAAAGCAATATTGGACTACTTGGTTCTGTAATTAGTGGACAGAGCCATCGCTTTCTTCCCATTTTCCAACCACCAATTGACCAGAGACTCCGATATGCGTCATAATAAAAAAACCTTTTCTCTTACCGATGGAGCAAAAATGAGAAGGTAGACAATGTAATCATGTTATAAATGGTATTCAATTAATAGTTAGCTAAAAATTATTCAAACGATGATTCACAGACTTAATAACTAACAAATGGGAAATGGACCAATTAAGCAAATGGACAGGCTAATGGCTGCAAAGTAACAAAGTGAGCCCAATGACAATTTGATAAATTAATAGAAACCTTCTAGGTGGGCTGACACATAAGGAGTAGGGGAAATAGGGAGGTATGGATAATTGACGTTCTGCAATCAGAATACAGCTCTGTTATGAGACAAAAGGAGGACTTCAGGCAAGCAGAGCCTATGGAAATCAGCCATTACCCTTTGACACTCGTTGCAGAGCTCTATAGCGATATTTCAATCACATCGCTCTGACCTAACACAGCTCCACTGCATCGAGTAGATACTTGCTTTAAATACATGCAGGATGCTTTTGCCATGAAAAAATACATATACTAAAATGTGAATAAGAATAAAAGCTAGCTAGAGGAACTGACTGGAATTAAAACATTTTAGAAAACTATTTAGACTATGAGAAAGTGATCATTTTGCTTTAAAATGAGCAACACAGGCTAGCAGGGGACTAGCTGCATCACTGAAACGACTGTTGTAGTCTCAGCAGCTGTGCAATACATGTTTAACGCAGAAAGACATAAAGGACATTGCGTCTGTGAGTTAGTTGCCAAATGATGCCAATACACTCTAACATGTCAGCCTAATTCAGTTTTGTAAAGGTTCATACACAATTTCCATGCCATTCCCTATGTCTTCCGACTAAGAACCTCATTTTGGTGTTTGATCCCAGCCAGATTTTCTTTGTCACCTCTTAAGGTGATGTTTCACCCCCAGGCCAAAGTTACAAGCATCTGGAAATGGTTGAATGAAAATACTCATTTTGCCTGAAAATCACTTTTGCTAACTGAAGCCTTGATCTGCAATAGATACACATAGGTATTAAGGAACAATGACTACGACAGGGCATTTGCCATCTCCCTTTCCCCCCAGAGGTTAGAAACCCCTCTTTCTCTGTCCTTCAGTTTTTCCAGTTGTTCATCTCATTCCAGTAGCTGCAATTGGAGTTGCAGCTACTCGAACACAATCATTCGCCTAAACTCCCCCCCATTCAAAAGCATTACATTATATGAAACAATAATTCCAAACACATCTTTTTCACTGCAATAAGATGCCCTGAGCTGCTGGGGCACTATTACAGAGAACTATAATACTCCCCTTGTTCAGGGAGAGGCAGGGGAGGGAGGTGACCTGCTCTGGGCTCCAAGTGACAGTACCAGAAAGTTAATAGATGGCAGCACAGAACTTCCAAACCAGCAAAAAACCCTGCAAAACTAGCAAAACAAGAAAGTCAGTCCCTCTCATATCATGGTTTCTTCAGCCTTCCTATTACCTTTGAATAACAAAGATCCTATTCATTATGCTGGAGCAAAACGGTCTTTGCGCCAAGTGGTCCTTGCAGTGATATAGAGCAGTGCAGCATTTTGTGGCTTGGAGAACTGGTTCATTTACTTGTATAAGATGCTTACAGAATCATAAACCTTCATCAGGAACTATCCCAAAATTGTAGCATGTTTTCCAGGGTCATCATGTTACATGAAATGTTTAGCCCTGCCTGAGGCATGCTAATATGCAAGAAACACAGACATGCCTCAAAGCAAAACAATAAAAGGAGTTTTTTTGCTTGCTCCCATGATTCTTGATGTCATAGGGTTTTAGTACACATTTACTCTTCATACTGAGGATTTCATTTCATTTCTAAGGATATTTTTAAAGGACTTTGCACACTTTCCAGAGGCCATTTCTGGCTCTTATTTTTAAGTGACTAGTTACGTTTAAGATTCAATCCTACTAAAACATAAGCATTGTTTTTTAACTTTAAGAATAACGCACCAGTGACACAAAGGAGACTTGACTACAAAGGAGACTTGTAGTCCTTAACTTGCCAATACATTTGGGAGTCCACAAAAGTATTTCAGTGCTGAGCCACAAGACATTCACCAGCTGCCTTAGGCCTTCCAGAAACCTAAAGTTTTCCAAAAGAAGCTCTTACCCAGCAATTTTACCAGGCACAAAGAGCAGATCAGACCTTTGTGGGTGCTGTTCTGCTACAGAATTGTCTACTTCTTCAGTGCTGCGGTGCCAAAATCATAAACTTTGCCTTCACTTCCTGCCATTTGCTTAATAACATATGCAATTTAAGGTAACATTATGGTAATTGTTTTTAAAGTTAAATGGATTTTCCAGGGGGATTAAAGTAATGATCTAAGACTTGGAAATTCCAGGTCTGAGACAGACTTGCATAAGCCGGGGTTTGTTACCAGGGTAAAATGTTGTCCTCTTCTAAGCAACGTTTTGAGCACTTGGACATGAACCAGGGCCTGGCACAAAGAATGACAAAAGATTCAAATTCGGCCTATGATCATGGCAGATCAGGGTAAGTTACAGGGCTCAGAACTACAGTTATAAACCAGTCTCTTCTTCTGGTCTTAAAATCTGCATAGCCACTTCAAAAATAGGCCTTCTCACAGTAGCTCAGCATCTCTGAACTTCGTACACACCTCAAATAAATAAAATGATGCAAAAAAAATCCCAAACAATGGAAAAAGACCTAGCTGTGCAGCTCATATTCAATCACTTCAATGGATTATACAAAACAAGCCTACAAAGCATCCTTCTTACAACTCAAACCAAATGTACCCTACCTGTAGTTGAGCATACGTGCTCTGACAACAATTTAGTTTGCAATCCAAACAAGAATGCCACCTACCCACATAACATAGTACTATATGTTTTTGCTGCCCACCATTAAAAACTGCAAAATACACAGGCACATACACACATGTGTATATACCAGTCCTCAAGAAACAACTCAGAGTTTTAGTTTCAGTTTCCATTTCTGGAAAAAGACCAGGGAGAAATCTGGTTTTAATCTGAACCACCATGTCCTTCCCAAATTGGCTGCTTTTACTCCCCAGCTTTCTAATTTGGCGCACAGCAGTCACATCAATTCAACTCATCTCTCATACATCTCCGATAAAAACACACTGCCAGTTTTCATGACTTCAAGACTACTTAGCCTGTTTTTGTGTGCGTGACCAGTGATGGGATCTTGTTTGTTTTTCAGGTATTACACAGATTCTGACTTTGTTTTGTCAAATCTTTTTTAGCTGATACCCGGTCCAGTAACAATCCTTTCCAGGCAGGCAGCACATGCTAGTAATCTGTTCTTGGGCCCTTCTCTTCCTAACAGCAGCACACACTGCGATAATCTCGGCTGGCTTTAGTCCACTCCCCTATACACCCCCATGATCCAAAGTGTGCTTGCTGCTTCTCGGCTCTGTCTCAGTAACAGCTACTTCAGCTGCTTCTCCATAAAATATACCTTTGGTTCCATACAGTTACGTCACACATAAAACGTTATAGCTACCTCACTGACAGCAGGATCAGAACAGACCTTAGGCCATGTTTATGCTTCTGTGGATCCAGTTCAAGAATGTGATGAACAGCTCAAGCCACCTACTCGCTGGGCTGACAGATACCTGCACCTACACATGAAGAGATGAGCGTAAGGTCCAGCTGGCGTGAACAAGACCAAAGCATGTGTTTAACACTAAGAGCAGGGCTAATGGGCTTACCCTAGTGGAGGCGACAGTTTGTGGGCTGAAGGCAGTAGTGGTGCCTATGCACTCTAGGAAGGACAACATGAGAGCCATTCTTCTAGGCACCTCATCCATCTCCCAGTCTACGCAGCAACATGTGCGCCGTCAGCTCTAACTGGAGCGCCACCCAAGATGCCTGAGGGATAAGCACGCCACTAGGCATGCTTGCATAGGTACTCTGGGAGGCAGTGACAGAAGATGGGTGGGATGCAGGCCCTCCCAGGTCTACGACTGCCTTGGAAACTGCTTCTGCAAGTAGCTATAAGGTACTTGATGTCAAGTATAGCGAGAACAGAACCAAGACTATGACAAATGCAATCAGACATAGAAATCTTTCCACAAATGTTCTTTCCACAGAAGGGTGAAATGTTCTGCTACCCCTCTACAAATGGAGAGCACATGAAAAATGAGCAAACTGAAACTGGCCCTCTAATACCATCTGTAGACTTGCTGCTGGCTATGGCCTTCCATAATAAGGTTTTATATCGATGCTCTCAGAGAGCCAGGTCTCCACCTTCATAGAACTTAATAAAATAAAATTCTGGCAGTGGGAAACTTATCTCAAGGAGACATTACTGGAAAAGGAGTGTGAATACCTGGGAGCTATAGTCAAATTGTGGTTGTTGAAGATCCGAAACAGACTCAAATCCTTATTATATGCAGATGTTTTATTTCACTTCATCACCACAACCTGGTATATAAAAATATGCTGATGGTGTGCAAGGCACTGTATGCTCCAAAACGTCTCCTTCCTTTTTCCAAACTATATAGGCATCTTTTTTTGTCTCTCTATTTAGATTTTATTTCTCAGTAAGCAGAAGATGTGCTCAGACAGTATCCATCTGAGCTGAAAACTACCTAAGCCTTTCCAAAAAAGGTTTCTAAATTTTGCTAGATAAAACTCACTCAAGCTATTTTAAGCCTTTGGTTTAGGACTGGTATTCCTCCTCTGCAGATCTGGATTTTCTGTATCAAAGATTTACTGTGGAGCAGAGAGATTAGTTTATCAGCAATACCTGACTGGTGTGAAAACAAATAGATGAACTGAAATATTTTCAGGAAGAGAAAGTAGATTTTATTTTCTCATTTCTGTACTTCATTTAGGGAATTCTTTCCTACCCTTTTCCTATGAACAACAAACACTGCAAAGACGTTGTGTTTGCATGCTTACTGTCTTGTGCATGATGTGATTTTGAATCGATATGCTGGAAGCAGTAACAGATCTGCTGCAGCCCCCAAACTTCCATCTACTTTCATTTCCTGGAATCATACATTTGGGAGCAGAGATCCCCCTCAGACATTTAGAAACACCCAACATATGATGAAGGAAAATTATTACTTAAAAGTGTTTCTAAAAAGTGCTGGACACACTTTTTTGTCCAGTATTTCTCCCTGTATCTGCTTTAAAAAGCAGTTCTGGGAACACCCTTCCTCAGGGACTGCAGAGCACAGTTTCACCACAGGCTCCGCAAACCAAGTCCCGAGCAAACTGCAGCAGATACTGCCAGTCCCCTACTGCTGCAGTGCACCAGTGAAAATATTGTCACACACACATGCAGCAGAACTGAACAGGCATCCATCCCTTCTGCTACTCCTTTAGGAACCTGTCCCCCCGGGTCCTCCCTGCATGGGGCTGCTTGGGCAGCATCAGTGGGGCTGCGACAGGGCAGCGCCTGGCCGCGCCTGGCAGCGGCCCCTCCATCGTGAGAGCCCAGGCTTCCCACCTTGCCTCGTCACCTTAAAAGTGAAGATTGACAGCTATACTGCTTGCTGGTAACGGGGTCCTGAGGGCAGGGAGAGGGGAGGTCAGCAGCAGCTATCCGCGAGCAGGAGCAGTGGTATGTTTTCCACTAGCGCCTATGTAGCAGGTCACTGAGTTAAAAATAAAATAGCACCATGTGGCACGTGATGCCTTTCTACAAGTTGCTGTGCTCAGGCCATCTCCCAAGATGGGGTTCAAAACTGGGTGTTTCAGCAGCCATAATACAGACTTACAAGATTAATTAGCATTTGGAGGAGCCTATCACCAGCAGGTTCTCCGCAACTACAGGCTATTTTCCACAGGAATATACATGGGTTGTAAATTGGCTTGCTGCTCTCAGGAGAGCACTGGAGTCCAGCACTGTAAGTATTTAATTACTCTCAATGGTTTTATGGCCTGGGGCAGGCTTGTGGCTAACCACATTGGTGTGGGAGACCCTGAAAAACTATAGGACACTGCATTTAAATGGAAGCAGGCCTTCCCTCTTTTTTAAAATAAGTACACCTAATGAAGCTTTTCAGGTATTTCAAACTACATATCCAAAACCGCAAATATAGCCACATTCATTGGATGCTCACTTTGAGTCTTTATCAGAATAAACCTGAAGTAAATAATATTTTATTAAATGACCAGCCACACAGTAATAGCAAAAAGCATCAAATGCTCTTAAACATTTCCCACAGCCATTGACATATTACATAAACATATATATATGTGTGCATGTATACACACCCACACATACAAATTTCCCTTTTTTGTTGTCTTCTGAATATGTACAGTTACACATAAGTAAACCCTTACTTAAATCTAGGAATGAATTTCACCAACAGTTTCTCAGGAAGTTTAGGATTTTTTTTTTCCTAATTCTTCTCTACAGGGACAACTTTTCAAGGCATAAACAAACAGAGAAACAAAAGAGATAGACTTGGCCAGCAAGGCAACTCCCTTTGCCAGACTGCAGCCATTCTGTTTAACCTTTTCGCTTCACCCAGTCAGGATTCTCCTTTTCTTTCTCTAGGATCTTCACAACAGAAACCACTTCAAGTACACCCACTCAAATGGTCTGCAAAGTCCTCATGGATGTCTGTGAAGGTGGTAATGCTGAAGGCAAGTCCTGGAGTTTTTTTCCTCATTGAAATGGGACGGAATTGCTCAAAGAGTCAGTTACTCTATCTTAACTGGAAGAGTAGAAACCTCTGAAATAGACTGAATTGCACTATAAGTACTTGTCTGATTGAGCCTGTAAATAAAGTCTAAAAGCAACACTGTGGTGTTTGCCTACAGACACAGACCATGTTCCCAGCCAGATGAGGAAGACAGCTGTGAGAAACGGCCCAAGTTTTTATCCAAAGGTAGTGAGACCTCAATGCTAACATCCCACAAGAGCAACTTCCTTGTCTGAGATTAGCTACCAGGAAAGCTCTCTCTCCAAGTAAAAATCTGCTCCTCAGGCTGGGATTTCCATGGTCCTGCTGAAACACAGCACTGAGAATCCTCAGTAGTCTGAGCCACAGCCAAGGTCTTGTAAGATTCCAGATGGGGACTTGGTATTCAAGGGTGAAAAAGTACCAAGAGAGAAGCACAGGAGTGGTGCCCATGTTCAGACACCTTGGTGTTGAACAGCTCGTGGCTGCTGAAGCTGAAGCTTCTTCAGCTGAAGCTCAGCCTGAAGCTGGCAGGGGCTGGAGTCTCGTCCCTAGCTAAGGGTCCAGGCAAGACAAACCTCAAACACAGTTTCTGCATCTGCTACACCTCCTGTCTGTCCTGGGGACAGACCAGGTGTCTTGTCCAGGGCACAGACCGGGTGTCTGTCCAGGGCAGTGAGGTGGTGAGCACGGTTCTCCTGCAGAAACCCACATGCACAGTTTGACAGGATAGGGAAGCCCCTTTGACAGCCAGGTGGCAATATTTATTTTACCAGCACGGAGACAGCCAAATTCTTCTAACTGGCTTTGTTGGGGCTGCTGGAATTTCAGGGGAGGGATGGCAGCAGCCAGCAGCCTGCCTGCTCCACTGCTGTGAGCTGGTCTCTGGGAACCAGAGGTCCCCTCCAGCGGCACCAACTTGCCCAGGTCAAGCCCGTGCTGATCTTGTCACGCAAGTGGTGGAACAGAGCCAGCTCACCTCCTTCTGGCTTTGGTCCCTGCACAGCTTGTGTGCAACGGCCTGTTCCCATACATACAAATTCCACCCTCTGCACGCCAGCGGTGTTTGCTATCTATAGGTCCATATAGGAAGAGAGGCCTATAACGTGACACTGAAACTCAACTGGTTGCAGCAGCCCCTCCGCAGTCTCTGGCAGGGAGTGGGATGAGCCACTTGGCATCCCTTTCAGGCCCAGGCTGGGAGCACAAAGGGGATCCTTGCTGGATGACATCTCTGTCAGATCAAATCCATTTTGCGACATAATCTGTCCTTTTCAAAAGGCAGCCCCTGTCAGCACCAGGCAGCTGCCACTGCTGATGGACAGACCATGAGGTCTTGTTTAAGCTCTTGCTCACTAATAATGTTTCTGCGAGAGGCACCCTGGGTGAGGGCAGTTGTTTTATTTCTCTCTGTTTAAACAGTATCTTTGTAAAACTTCACAGAGCTACATCGTTCTGCCACAAGCAACTGCTCTGACTCTGCTCGTGCCTCTCTACATCCTCCTCCCCACTCACTCCTTCCTTAAAGCACGGGAAATTGCAGTAATTGTGGTTCATTTTAAGCAGTATCAGAAACATTCAGATATCATTAAATATCCTTCAAGAACATGTGGAAGACATGAACAAAAAAAGAGCCGTGTCTCTCTGGCTGGTGAGGAATGCATGTTTGCTAACACCACAAAGCCACCGCCCCATGAGAGAAAGGCTGATCCATACTCTAGCCGATGCAGTTAAATTAGAAAGGTTATTTCCTTGCCAGGGGACATTTTTCTGTCATTTTGCTCACAAAAAAACAAATCATGATCCATAAATCGTCTGAATTTATGTATATGTATGCTGCCATCTATACATCCAGACACCACAACCACATTATGCCTAATATATGCATGTACATGGACTGAATTAACTTGGTGCAGAAAATCATGTATCTTCCCAGGAGCCCATCAATTTCTATAAAAAATGGAGCAGACTATAAATGATGACATTTGAATCCAGCAATGGCCAACCTGCATCATTTTCAAGTTGTTTTCGACTGACTGTTATGGTTTTTTAATCTGCTGTTGTTGAGACTCAACACGTCTCATACACCCTGAGAGCTTTCCATGTATTCTCTCATCAAGTATTTTGGTTTGGGACATTTTGAAGAGGAAGGTTTACTTCAAACCCCTCCTTCTTTCATTAGAGAAGATGCAACAGTACAGATAATATCTTCCATGTGGGAAGGCACGCACAGCATTTCTTCACGTCAGCAGAGCACTGTGCCCTGCACCCCACAAGCCAGATGTTTGCAGAGTAAAATGCTCAGCGTCCTCACAAATCACTGTCGAGGCCTGTAGCAGCCATCCCAGCTACCTTAGTACCAGCAAGCACCAGGGTTCAGGCTTTGCAGTGCTCAGCTTCAGCAGAAGCCAGTTGTTCTGCCTCAGGAATGACAACTTTCTTTCCTATCACAAGAATCAGTGAAAAAAGGTTCCACAATGAACCAGCCCATTTGGGCTGTGGATCAATACATGCACCGAAGGACAAGGTTTTTCTTCTTTTCCTTTTCCAAAGCCACAATGTCTTATTAACTACAAAATTACAGGACTGAATTATATCACCGAAGAGTAGCGGCCAACAGCACGCACCGACCAGGCATGAGATCAGCCTCCCAGTTTAGGGGTCCAGGTGCACGTGTCCCACAAAAGCCCTCATCTCTGCTCTTATAGGTGCCGTACAGGATCAGGCCCCTCTAGCATCCAAGATATTCAGGCTTTTGCCATCAACACTGACCTCCCCAACTGGCCAGAGGACTGCAGGAGTATGGAGGAACTCTCCTTCCTCCTTCGGTCACCTCAGACACAAGGCACCAGGTAAAGGGGTCCAAAGGCAGTAGCTGAAGCCGAGCACTCCCAGTCCACAGCCAGTTGCTCATTTATTCTCAGGTGCTGGTTTCTCATGCATGCCTCCAACACAGGGACAGCAACAGTTTTTCTACTCTACTGGCAAGTCCGGACACTTAGGGTCCTAAGTTGGAATTTTAAGTCTTGGGCCTCTTTAAAGAACAGATCTGTATCCCCAGTATTTGTAGTGGGAGAGAAAGCAATTTGGATAACGACAAGGCTCAGCACAGGAACTGCAGGCTGGGTAGGCCGGAGAAAGCAGCACTGCTTCTAAGGTGAGGCAAAGAAAGGAAATCCAGAATATTGAGGCTGTTTTAGCTTTTTAATCACTATATAGTAATCTTGAGGGTGGACAAGTGAAATAACTGCAGCATGTTACATGGGCCTTCCAACCATGTCAAAAAACAGCCACGGGCTGCCTCATTTTCTCCCCTCAGTCTCAGAAATCCTCCTCCTACCCGTTTCATCCTTACCCCCACTCTGACTTGCGCACACCTCAGTATTTGGTAGCCAAACGTTTTCCAGTCTATACTTGGCTCATCAAAGAGGTGAGCCATTTGTGCTGCTGGGGAAAGGCATCACTTTGCTGCCTTCTCTGTTCCCTCCCAGGCCTGAGCTGCAGGTGCCAAAAGTTGGGGCATGAGCCCGGAATTGGGAAGACCTGCCCTAGGGTGCACAGCACAGCAGGAGAGCAGGACCTCTGCTAGAGGCACCTTCTGATCTCCCCTGGGGGAGCTGAGGAACGCCAGGCGCACCAGCCTACTTGTCAGTCAACACAGATACACGGACAGAGCAGATAGCTGGAGAAATTTGCGCATGCATATTTAATAGACAAGTAGTGACTTGTTTTATGGTCCTTCTTCATAATTTATTGTTTGAGAGCTCCAAAAGTTGCCAATGCTCTTAACAGTTTTGTGTCAGGTATGATTTCAGAAAAACAAATCGGAGCAGGAATGGGCAAAGGGAGGGGAAAAAAGAAGAGCTGCCGCTTTTTTTTTTTAATCTACTCTTTGGACCAGACAATCAGGGTGAACACAGGACTGCACCTCTGCTTGGCAAGCTCTGCTTTGGCACCAGACATGCAGAAGCATAAAGCACACTTCACTTTACAAACATAACTTCTTANCTACCCTTTAAAAAAAATATTTCTTCTTCTTTTTTTTTTTTTTTCTTTTTTTCTTTTTTTTTTTTTTTTTTTTTCCAGATTCTTTCCAAGAATGCTGTAAGGACATGACTGACTTTTCAATCACTTGTTTTGCACTCTCCTTATGGAGGGAACACGCTTGTGGAAAAGGCTGCTGACAACTGTTGTATTGTTGAGCCAAACCTATTTATGCCAAGATAGATTTGTTCATTTCTTCTCCCCCTCCTTTCTTCTCCCAATATTTTCCTCCCTCAGACTTTCAATAAGGCAGTAAGGCAGAAAAGCAATGATGCAAATGAACAGAGTCTCAGTGTGACCATATGCACATCACCCCCGATTGCTGGATCCTGTAGTGCAGTAGTTAATTTTGTGTGTCATATTTTGTGTCACACTTATTAGCCTGAAGTGCAGTAATGCACGTTTCTGTTCACAAGAGAACCTCTTCTGAATAACAAGGCCATGAATGGGTAATAATAAAAGTATATTCCATGTGGCAGGGACTGTGCTAATTAGGCAGACTTGGAAATCTCTGTCAAACACTATAAAATGTTACAGTGCTTATATAAATGTTTAATAATGAAAATTATAACAAACTGAATGGGGATGGCTTGGGGAAAACAGTCATTTGAATAGTTTTCTGAGTGTGAGGGATGAAACAGTCTACAGTTTCTGCAAAAGAGGCTTTCAAGCAAATGTTTTATCTGGTTGGCACATTTGACTAAAGGCTTGCCCAGATCTGCAGTCTAGCTCACTCCAACACATGCAGCAGAAATACAGTGAGCTTTGCCTCTTCTTTGGTGCTAGCCCCCAGCATCTGGGGCTCACTGGCTCAGCAGTCCCCCTCTCCCAGCATGGCTGAGGGATCAGCAGCCACTGTGGTGCAGCTGGGTATCTGGCACTTCTTTACATTCTTCCCTGGATGCCTGAAGCAAGGTGTTAATTTCTTTTCCCTGATGCCATGAGCTAGCTGCCAGCTTTAGGATACCTCTGTGGGATTTAGTCACAGGACAGTGATCTGCATCTTGCACACTGGAAGATTCAGAGCTATGGCTAAGAGCTGAGGAAAATTCATTCATTCCCAAGCCTCTTGCACAGTAACACAGAGTCTCCCCTGATATACAGACCCAGCCTGAACTACAGCAGGGAGGCAGCAGGCTGCCAAAAGTGCCCTTTCGGCCTGGATGCTGCTGGTGGACCACAGGACACATCCCTCCTCCACAGGCATTGCTCTGAAACAAGAGCAGCGAGTAGGGGAAATAAGAGCAGGACACAACAGCGGCAAAGCCAGCACGTGCTGACAGCTGACTGCAGGAGGGAATGCCCAGAGTATTAGTATTCACCCTTCTTCTGCTTTGCTTCCTGGGTATGACATCCTCCCCAAAACTGCAATGCTGTTGTCAGCCATAATAGGCTAAATGCCTGTTTTGATGAATGAAAATATAATGAATGAAAATATTTTGACAAACAAAATGAAAATAAATTTCATTCCAGACAAACTAATTGCAGTGCTCATAAGCGAGACTAAATCAATGATAAGGCGATAGGAACCCTACTGCTCCCCAACTCCAAAGACACTTTTCAGGAACATTCAATTACTTCATCTTCTTCAAGTGGCATGTCTGCAGTGATCTCGGTGGCAGAGCTCCACTGACTGCAGTTCTGCTGAGCACTAGGTAGAAGTAATCTTGCCCCAGGCACGGCTTTTTCATTATTGAACATTTTTTTTATACTATAGTATTTAACATTTAAAACTTCTTTAAAAAACTCCAAAGTCAAAAAATAGTTTTGCACTAAAACAAAAGCAATTACATTGTTCTTATGTACAATTACGTTATTATTATCACACATAATATATCCATAGCTCCCTGGGCTGGAGGAAGGCAATAAAGATAAACGAAAGACATCAGGCTTTCATCTGATACCTTTTCTACTTGTAAAGACCAAAACAATGCTATTAACATCAGCATGGCAGAGAGCAAAGCATGTTCTAGCATCCTTGTGAAAAACTTTGCATACCAAAAAAAGCTCCCTGGCTATCCAGCAGGTTGTGCCAGTATTCTTCACCTACAGAGATGAAGAGCTGCCCCAGCTTGGGGGCAACCTGACAGTGAGTTTTACGCTGTGACCATTCAACACACATAAACCTCTTTTTAGAGCCAACTCCCTTCCTCACAGGCAATTTTAGAGAAGCTTTCCCATGAATCACGGGGTAGGCTTGCTAACTGCAGCCACAGCAGGACTGCAGCGGGACCTGTTTGGGGGGCAGACTCTTGCCCCCCATGCTAGGTACAAGGGAGGGGCATTAAATACTGGAGCACAGCTCCCAGAATCCCATGTATGTTCTTATATAGTTTACTTTTTTCAAGCACTGACAGCACGCATAAGTTGGATACAAAATGCAGCTGGATCTGTCCTGGGGAAAGCTGAGACCAGGGAGCCTGCCCCATCACCTCATAGCCCAGGGAACAGACCCCAGCATGGGAAACAGCTCAGGGGCTGCAGCCTTGAAAAACAGCAAGGAAATAACGAGTTATAGCAGCAAAGGCTCCACAGCACATCCCAAACCTTGCTCGTCACCAAGATTTGGGATAATGAAGAAAGCATGCTCCATCTTTTTACCATGGCTCAGAAACCCTACTCTCTTGAGAGACATCAGAAAAGGTAGGCTGGAGAATTAGGGACCCCTCTTGCACTTTTTCAAAGCCAAAACCTGCCCAGGTTTTACTAAACCCCAGTATACAGCTCACGAACCGCAATCCATGCAGGAGGTGGCGCGGTAGCTTGCCAACCTGTTCACATCCTGTTCTTCTGACATAAATTGAAATAAAAGCAGGAATAGAAATATGTGAAGGACATACTCACTAGACTCCCCCAGGGTTGGAAAGTAACATTCTGCTTTCCCAGAGCGTGTGTATATGGGGCTATTAGGACCAGCTGAATCTCAGGACTAATGATGTATTATGTCTGTGTTTTCCTGCAAAGCAGGCTGCACTTGGAAAATGGAAATCTGAATTTTGACCATCTCGCTGAAGTCAGCTAAATGAGCTCTCTGGCACAGAACTGACAGGAAACGGGGTATTAGCTGGGGGAAAATAAATGGAAGAAATGTCCTTCAACTTGGACCCTTTCACGAGAACTGTAGGTTCCTTCCCTTTGGTCCTTAGGTAAGCTATAAGCCTCCTGTTTGTAGCTTTTTATTTAGGTTCAGTATGGCTCAGCATCCCAAGTTGCTACAAAACCAAATGGCCATGAATGTTGGTATTTTTCCTTGCCATCTAAGATGCACCACCGTGTCCATGTCTCTGACTCAGCAGCTGATTCCAGCTAATTTGCATCTTTTGTTCAGACACTTATTATGAATAATTTTGGGAAAATTTTATTTTTGTCTCTTCAACATAAAGTTGTCAAATAGTGAACAAATATTGCCATACAGCTGGAATATTTCTCCTTCATTGTGTAGTTGCTTCCTTGGCTCATTATAACGTAACTTCTGTTAATTCCATTTAACTTTTTCCCCCTCTATTTTGCTTGTTTTATTTCATGGTACCTTGAGAAAGACACTAACAGTATGATTTTCATTCTTCACTTCCTACCTCAAGCAGAAAATTGTTGCACACAGATTTCTCAGCAGTTCAAAAGACTGTTTCACTTACTACCTCCTGGTCCACCAGCAAAATGGTTCACATTTTCCTTTATTTTTATCAGTAACAACTGTTTATTATTTCTACTGCCTCCGACTGCACTGTACAAAGACCAGAAAGGGCTTACTCATTCTGGCAATAAAAGGGGCTCTTGAAGTCATCCTACAGCACAATAATACTCTGTTTGGTGGTTTTAGTACATCTTTGTAAAGCCAGACCTAAATTTTAACTTATAATCCACCTGTCAACTCTTTTAAAACATCCTAAGGATAAAGAGAACAGTTTAGGCTTCAGGAGTCTGGATCTGTAAATGTGAAGGAGGAAAAGAGCAGGAAAGAGAAGTATCCATTCCTAGTATTGCACGGCAAAGATATTCCATGGGGAATGTAAAATCTGAAGTGTACAATTAATAATACTTTTCAAAGACGTACCAAGATATACTTAATGACCATTTTTGAAGTACTTCGAAATCTTCAGAATGCAAATGGACTTAAATGCAAGACAGCAAATGAAGCACAGCAAACTGCTCCAAAAGTCCAACCACATGTCCTGATGATAGGAACAGAAGAGTATGGGCCACTAAAAATACCAAGAATATTACAAAACCCGAAGATGGATAAATCTTTAGTCCAGACACTGTAACTTACACTGTCCAGATCATGAAACCTCTTAAGAGAGTCTATTTTTACTTTGCTTCTAGCTCTTTTTACCCACGTCTTAAGAACATGCCAACAAACATAGCTGTGTACACTCTGTGTTACCAGATCCGCTCCACTAGCAATTAAATCAGCCTACGCACCCTTCATAAAGGAAATTACCTGCAGGGGTGCAGAGTGTGCTGGCAGCAAGAAGCAGTAGCAGCACTGAAAGTACAGTTGGATCCTTGTCGTCTCAACGAATTCACTGAATGTGACAGAGCGCAAACTGCCAGCTATGGACTTGTCCCAGAGGAGGACAGTGCCTCTTGGTGGTACCATAACACAAATAATTAAGAGGCAACAATACCACATGCCACATTTTTTCCCCAGTAGGCCAAGAGCTGCTTCATGTGCTCAAGTCTGTTGCCTTTTTTGTTGAATGAACAGCCTGGCCGGGCAATAGAATAACCTTCGGTTCCTCTTGCTTTCCCACACCCTCAACCAGGCAGTTTCTCAGTTCTTCCTGTTGCTCCTATGGCTTCTGTTGTGCTGGTGGACAATGGACCTTTGAGAGAGCAGCGCAGTCTCAGGCAAGGTTGGGGGACTCACACAGTGACTTAGAGCACACGGTGCAGCCCCAGGCTCAGAAAATTGTTCTGGGACAGGGGCAGGACAGTAAATGACACAGACAGAAAAGTGCTTCTAAAAACCACTCCCTTTCTTCCCATAAGGGGAAGAAATGCCTTGTGCTCACAACAGGCCTGAGGCTTTCATCATGGAGAAGCACTAAATAAGAGGTTTTCTAACGTCAAGCTGTTTGCAGAGGTGATCACAAATCGCAGAGCTGAAAGCCAAAAGGTGAAATCCAGGTATGTCCCGAGTCTGAGAGCACCTGAACCTGATGTTTACTTGTTCCTGTATCTATTTAAATGTCACAACAGCAGGTTCCTTCTGCATCTTCCCATTCTTTTGCCATAAGCTGCAAACAAAACACGCTGGAAAGCTGATTGTGGAGGCTTGGGACAAAACCCAGCAAGATGCAAAGAAGGGGAAGATGTCAGAGCAATCCAAGACACTCAGGAGAGAGGGATTCCTACCTTGTTGACAGAGCACATGTGTTGTGACTGCAAAAGGCCATACCCTTCTAGAAAGGGGGTCTAATCAGCTCAAAAGCTGACAAGTACTGGAGACAAGTGTGAAAAGAAACCAGGAAGAGAAAGCACTCTGTATTGAGAAACACAACAGTCATAACACACACTGTGTGGGCAGTTGGGTACTTTGCCAGAATTCAGCCCACAAAATCAAATTACTGCCATTCTTAATTGTGTTGCTGCCCCTTGAGAGGTGCTAGCTGGAAGCTGAAACAGAGTTTTTCAGATAACGTTTTTTTGGTTGGTACCAAACTCCAGTTGCTGTTCTACATATTTACTCACTTTATTCAAGGTTAAACCAGCTAATTCCAGGCCAAAACTCTGCACCAATTGCTTGCCACATTTGCGACTCGCAGCAGCTAACTGGATGGATGGAAACACAATCAGTCTTAATTTGAACACTACACTAGTGGATGACAGCCACAGCTGTTCTGGGCAAGGCAGACTGTACAGCACACATAATACAGCCCACTGCAGGGAGAGACAGACCTGAATGAGAGCTTCAAAGGCCCTGTTTTCTTCTTGCATCCCTTCTTGAGGGTGGGAGATCTTCAGCAAAAACCCAGATCTGCACCTGGGCTCCATTGTCAGGTTCAGTTAGGTGGAGACTAATGTTTTTTTTAATCTCATTTTAGCATGGAAAGGGCGGGTAGAATGTCACAAGATCAGTTTGTCTCGGTATTTTTTTCTAATTCTAGCTGACCACATGAGTACAAACATATGAAGGTTCAGCAGTATCAAAACTGAATCCACATCTTAATCCTGGCTGCACGTTGCAGCTGAATTTTTAACATTATCTCCCAGTCTAAACTCCCTGTCCAAGTTGCTACCCTTGAAAGCTTTGCTTTTTTCTGAAGGTTACAGCTATCCACTTAACTGGTGGGGAAATGGGGAAGAAAAAAAATCTAATCCTTTGAGGTCTGTCAATGAGTTGATTTCAATCTGATTTATACTACTGAAAATCTGGAGTCACTCCATTTAAATCAATAGAAGAGTATCAGGACAAGCAGCAAAAAAAAAGAGTTATTAGATGGAAATTAAATTCAAGTGCCCTTAATGCAATTTAATTTTTTTTTCGTTTAAGACAAACTCTAGCTATTAAAATTGCATTAATTTCTGATTTACTTAGATATATGGATAGGAAGAAACCTCGAGCTGTCCTAGTGTGGCATTAGTGATGCACACGGAAATGGTGATTCTGATCTATTTTAGCAGATGTGAGCTAGTCTAAAATGCTCTTCTGATTGAACTCTCCCTGCTGAAATGTCTGGCTAGGACACCAGCAATCAGAAAGCCCTTGCTTAGCAAGTACCTACTTCCTCCCACTGGAATCACCAAGATTATTTTAAAGAGGTTCCTCACTGAATGTGGAGGGCAGCTTTGTTTCCATGGTGGTAGTGATCTCTGTAACTTCACATCACCTCTCCTTCCTTTGGGACATGCAAAAATTCATCGGTGAGATCAGCAGCAATGTGATGAATGGTGGCCAAAACAGACCACAAGCTTACTTCATGAAATCCTTCTCGCTAGATTCAGAAAAGCTTGAGTTGCTGCTGCATTTTCAATCATACACTGGGAAACTTAATCTGTGTCCTTCCATAACTTTTTTTTTTTGCTATCAAACATCACAAATAAAAAGGGGTACAGTGAAGTCAGCTTACTTGTTTAAGAAGGAAAGCCTTCCATTGTGGGAGTTTGGGCTGTGAGGCAAGAGGGCACAAAACGAGTTATCTCTCAGCCATCCTTGATTTACACGAACCAAACGCTGAAGAACAGATATGCATTATTTTTCTGCTTTAATGTGCAACTCTCAAAGCAAATATGTGCAAGAGAGGAGATGAGGCTAGTCATGAAGGAAGGCTACTGTTTTATGGTTAAGAGAAAGTAAAAAGCAAAAAAAGGAAAGACAAGACAAGACTCAGGCTAAATTTTTAATAAGGAGTATTTAGAAGCACCTAGTTTCTTCTGCAAAGCCAGTGAATCTTTAATGCAAAAATTGCTTCGAAAAGGCAATTATCCCAAAAAGAAATTACTCTGCTCTGCAGCAGGACAAAATTTAATATTTAAAGTGCACACTGAGAGATTTTACTGCTATTTTAAGTACTTTCCTAGTGCAGCTTCAACTATGAAGATTCAATTGTTGCCTTCCTTACATAAGACCAGCAAGCAGTTCAAGCTAAAACCCCGTGTAAACCAGGCTGTTCTAGAAATGTGACTGCCTTTAGCAATCACAGGCAAAAGCAGATTCTCCAGGAAGACCGGGAGTATTGTTCTGGGGAGTATAATGCAAAGAACGAACTTTTAAAAATAAAATACCCCAGGTGATCTACAGGATGAAGGCATTAGCATGATGCATTTCCTGATCTCTTCTCAGGGCTTGACTTTGACTTTTCTTCTTTCAAGGGGCAGAGGGGCAGGCTACCAACACATTTACGTGTGGTGATGGTAATATGATGATACCTAGGCAGGGACATGGATTGCTTCATTTGTAATCTCCAAGTAGCAGCAATGGAAGGCAACCAAGAATCCAACGCAGTAACATCCTCCATAGCAGTTTCTCTTATTCCTTTTATATCACTCTCCTGAAGGGGTTAATAGACTATGAACGTGTCCCTTTTATATCCTCCTCTTCTCCCTTATTAAATTACCTGAGGTAGGATGCCATGGTAACATGCTAGAAAAGGAACTGACATTCATGCATGACAGAAGGATCCAGTGCAAGTCTTCCTCACTCACCCGGGAGCAGCATTACACAGACGGGAGGTGCAAAACAAGCCACTACCAAACAAATCAATGTCAAATATCACAGAGCTTTCTCAACGCATCCACATTTCTGTCTGTTCCCTCCATGGAACAGAGTGGGTGAAGCGCTGCTCTAGCTCCCCGCGCTCTGCTCTCTGTGAGAGGGAGATGTAAAATCAAATTGCAGTAGAGATTTGTAACCGGTGTGGAAAGTACTGAATGTACCTCAGATGGGACATTTTCAACACAGCACATGTCTGAAACAAGAAAAACAAGGGGCATAGAGGCAGCCCTGCATATTAACTCCTGCAAAGTGCCTCTAGGGCAGCAGCAGTTTCCACACGATGCTGGGTAGTGTCGGGCTCCTCAGGACACAGGTGAAGGAGTTTGAGTCTATATATCTGACCTTGTATACGAGGCCAGAAAGACTCTGCAGCTGAGGACCTGGTGGGTCCTCTAAGGACACGTGAACTCAAAAACCTAACGGGTAACGAAGACAAAAGGTAACTAAACATTCTTTTCCCTCTCCGACTTGTGCAGGATACTTTATGCTTCCAAAATTACAGAAGAAATAACTTCAGTTATATGCTCCAAGCCTTTTTAAAATGAAAAATGGAAGCAGTGCGATCTCACAAATACATACACAGTTGACCAAACTGAAAACTAGTGCTCACTCAGGCATGTCCAGTCTTCTTTCCCTTCTCCTTCTCTTTTCCCTTCTTAACCTTTCCCTCCCCCTTCCCTTTACCAACATGTCCTATACAAATACCCATTCACAACTGTGCTGAAAAGCAGGGAGGCTTTGGACTTATTCAGGAAAGAGGATGTGGGGGCTTTGTTGCTGTGTTTTGAGAGGTTGTTTTTGTGGTGATTATTTTTGATAGGGTTTTTTTCATAGCTGTTCAAGAAAGTGTTGCTCTCTGACTGTCCATTCAAATACTGTCTATGGCTGTCCATTCAAATACTGGTCTGCATGCTCAAGAAAGACTTAACCATCTGTAATGATGCTCTAGAATTTTTTCTGAGAACTTTGTAAAGATCGTTTGGAGCTCCCAGGCTCCACCAGAATTCTGCTGTCCTCTCTAGACATGTTTATGAAACTTTAAAATCTTATGTCTACTTGAAATACAACTCAGTGCTTTCAGAAGCCAAGGTAACTTCCTATTCTGTCATCTTCTCAGCACAGTTCAGGTTGAGTGGAAAAGGCTGAGGAGGAGAAAAATATGCTTATTTTTAGCTGCATGTGACTGAGATGGTACTGCAGGAGAAATCAGAAAAACACAGCAAGCAGAGGAGCGTATTAGAGAATCATGTATCTTCAATGTGGTGATTAAATCCAGGCAAGCAGACTTTTTCCCACAAAAGGAGGTGTGGAAGAAGAGGAGGATCAAGGAAAAGAGCAAGAAGGGGATGGTGCAATTTAAACAGTGGGAGGAAACATGAAAACTGCCACTGAAGAATGGGAGGGAAGTAAAAGGAGAGGCAGACATCTGCATCTTCAAAGAGACCACAGACAAAAAGGATGGAGCCTAAACAGAGAGGCATTGGCCCTAGACATTCAAAGGGTTACACATGTGAGCAGTGCATCCAGGGGTGTTACCCACAGAAGTGGAGGCCTGGCAGACTGGGAGCTCCGGCTGGAGGAGGCTGGAACCATGAGCGGCTGGTTTCTGCTCACCGAGGAAGAGGAGGGATCTGGGTTAGGGTGGCTCCAGAGGAGGGTCTGCGGTGATGTAGCGGCTGTCAGCACAAGAGTGAAAAGGGAGGGTGCTGCTAAGACACACTGCAGTTGCAACAGCAGAGGCATTTTGTTTCCCTGATATCTCACTCTCAAATGGAAAGCATGTGGTCTTCCATCAAAATATTGGAAACAAATGCAGAATAGAGTGTTAAAAGATATGGAACTAAAAGCAAACACTGGGGAAAAGCTTTATGTAGAAGAAGAAAAAATATTGAAGAGCGTAAGAGTTCAAGAGCATTAACAAAAGACAGAAGCTGTTTGCACAGCAATCACATAGGTTCATACTACTTTCTCACACACAACTCTTCTACTTAAATTGCATTTGGCTTTCCTTTGTTCTGTGCTTTGAATTTATTCCAATCGTGCAAAATATTTTCATCTTATTTATTGAAGAAACCCACAACACCAAGCAAGGGGGAAACTAAGCAGATCGCTAATTAAAACCCACGGTGTAGACTCAGGGCTAGAAAGTGCCTGGAGGCACAACACTTAGCAGAGGGTAGTCCTAAGGTAGCAGGAGGCCGGGAAGTGCTGTGACTTGGTCTCATAACTGACTCACCATGCCTCCCTTGCCTCCTCCGCCTCTCTAGAGCAAAGGGCTAGGGGCAGGAATTTTGTTTCAGTCTGTGCTTTTGCCACTGGGAAATTACTGCCCACGCTGCAAGGACCTGCAGTTGGGGCAGGGGAGTGAAAGCTTCCTCCATCCCTGCTTTCCTGGATCTCCCACGATGTAGGGGAAGGCAATACCTGTATTTCCACACAAACGAGCACCAAGAGTCAGATTACTGCATCGGGCAAGTTCTTCCGTAGCCTTGCTTGCTTGCACAGAAATGTGGGCTGACTCACAGTTTGGCCATACACTGCCCAAAGTTTATATGCTGAAAAATCAGTTGGTTGAGGTTTAAGTTAGTATAGTCAGCATGATCAGCTGAGGAGTAAATTTAGATTAAAGCCATCTGCACAAAGGAAGAGCAGAAGTGCGCTGATGTTGTTTTGGACAACGGGTATAACCCCAGCTGCTTTGAAGTCAATGGTTCAACCTCCTATTTACAGCAGGGTCAGGATTTCACCACATTGTTTTTTTAATTATTGATTGATTCCCCGCCCCCCCCACACATATTGACATGGTGCTAACCTTCAATCCAGGTCAATATATAACAAAGCAAAATCCGAAAGCAATGAATGGCAAGAAAAAAAAGAGACAAACTAACTGACAGCAGTTCTGCAGCTGGGAAGGGTCTAGGAGACTTACAGCCATGGAAACAACTCCTCCCTACTGACAGAACTCTGGTAAGGCCTATGCTGCACTGAGCTGTAACTCAGTTTGTAGAAATCCCTGGCAGCACTGACCAAAAAGAACAGCCAGCACCTAGATTCGGGTGCTGTCTTTGCCCCTACTACATGTGAAAGCCAGATCAGCTACTGCAGTGCCAGAGGTGGAGTTCACCAGAAGCTGTGCCATTAGGAAAGCCACGGCAAGCTGAGACTTGCCACCACGCAGAGCTGCCAGGCCCTGGGAGCTTATTCAGGGAAGAGTGGGTGTCAGGGGTGGCCTTTCAAGCACGGCAGATCTCCCTGTCCCTTGCAGTCGGAAGGGAGCATCAGGCATTGCCAGTGTTTCTCCTTCCATCCTGCACCTCAAAGCACCTCTCGAGGAGGAAGTCCCACTGCTCACGCCCAAAGCACATCTGTGCAACAGCACCGGTGGTGCAGGAAGCCGTACGGGTCCGGCTCAGATGCAGGTCATCCACAGCTCCCGCTGATCGCTGGGGAAAGGGGCAATCCTCCCATCTTCCCAGGGACAAGCCCACAAAGCACTCCCATTAAATGCAAGTTGTTCAATTACTCCCATAGCTGGGCCTGCATTTTTTCCCCTAGCTCTCCAGATATGGTTCGGCAGCCATCAGGTAATTGAGCGCAAAGGCTAAGAAAACATAATTTGAATAACAGCTAATGAAACGCTTTGCAATTATTTCTGAATGTTTTATCTATCTTCCCCCTTTCCCATGATAACTGTGACTGCCTCCCTCTTACAGAAATCTCTAGGCAGATGACAATACACCAGAAGCGTACGCTTTTCATTTCGGTTTCTCCTTCTCTCACTTAATGACCTCTTAATCCACACCTCCCTTTCCCTCTGCTGGAGCTGATCGCCAGCTGCATCTCCGCACAGAGCCCATTTGCTCCCTCCCACCTCCATCCAGCACCTGCCCTATACCAGTGTGTGGGGCTGATACAGCAATTTTGTGCAGGATCTCCCTCTGAGAAAGGAAAAGGAGAAAGATCAGGAACGGGGAGTCGCCACTCTCACCTCATAATCTAAGGACAGACAGGAGAAGCAAAGCTGACTCAAGGATTCATGGAAGGATAGGAAGCAATGCAATTTGCTGCCCTAAGGACGAGGATGTTCAGAGGAGCTCCTGGTCTCACACCTTCATTCCCAGCCTTTCCCTTTGAGGTGGCAGCAGCTCTACAAATACTGTGGGTAAAATTACATCCTTTGCTGAAGCACCTGCACGCTTGTGCAAAGACAGCAGTCCCTAGCCTGAAAAGAAGCTGTGGCTTACAGCTGTACTCTTGAATTTTTCACCGAATTTAATTTGAGCTCAGTGTGATGAAATCCTTGCCTACAGAGATGTCTCAAAAATAGACAACAACATAGTTGGCAAAACATAACTCAGGCTTTTATTTATAACGGCTTCACAAATTTTTTACCTGCAGCTTTATGGGTTGTCTGGCAAAATGAGGATTTAACCAGCTGGACAAAGAATTACTGGGAAGCTCAGTGTTTATACTTTCTAGTACAGGTCCACCTGCCTGGTTTTAGCTGATCTGTTTAAGGTAGTCAAACTGATTATCAATAGGAGTGAAGTTTGAACTGGCAATATGGAAGCCACCAGCACAAGAAACTAATCTCCAGCCTGCCTGGAGGCAGAGCCAGGAGAGGGTGATTTCCAGTGCTGGCTGGGTGGGAAGGCTGTGTCCCCTCTCCACAAATGCTGCCATAAAAAGGGCAGGGACAGTACTGCAGGCAGAGCTGATGAAGGCCATGCTAACGCCTCCAAAAGCTGGAGATGTTGCAGGTACAATCGCAGCAAAGGAAAGTAATAGATCAGGACGGTGTATTATTAAGTTTGTAACTTAGTTTTGTTGGGGATTTTTGTTCTTCAGTTGTTTTTTTTCTAGTCTCTAGAAGGCAAAAGAAGCAGGAAGTGCCACCTGAGTAGTGGGAGAATGACACAAGGCACACAGAACTGAAAAGAGAAGTAGCTGAGTTTAGATCAGAGAACATGTTTTAAACTGATGGCTCAAAAGCACTGTGTTGGAAGTACATCTAGAACTCCGTATGAAGCACTAGGGTTTAATTCTGCAATATCCAATCACAATCCCAATAGCAGACCTCACCATGAAAATCTGCTTCTTGATGTCAGGGCTGTCATTTCAGAGTGCAGTGAATTGTCTCCCCAGTACTTTTGATTCGTATCTGCAATTTGGTCACAAGCCTATCTTTAGCTATCCAGTTTGTAGAAAGAGCCCCTATAACTTATGCTGTACTACCCAATAGTGTTTTCTGTAAATAGCAAACCTAAATCAGGAAGATGATGCATTTCTGTATGGCTCTACTGGATCTCAAGTTCCGACACAATCTACAGTTTATGCAGAGCTGTTAGATCCATCTTTAAGAGTGTTACTGACTGATAGGTTGGCCTGGTCTCTAGTAAATCGCCAACAGTAAATGAAAATATTGACAAAGGCTTCACTGGCCCGTTTCCTAGTACTTGATGCTAACTTGCAGAGGCCAGGAAGGGATTTCTATTCCTCTAAAGAGAATTTAAAGCTGCTTAGATAATAAAGCTTATATCTGAGCAAAGGTCCCTCACTGGCTGCAAGAGGATCCCACTAAACTTTGCAGCAAACACAATCAAAATAATGGGATAATGTCCCAAGTAATAGGAAATAAAATGGGGCCCACACGTCTATGGTGTTTTGCTACAAGACCCCGAGAAAGATCACGGACAGATTCACACATGCACGCACCCACACACAACCTAAAACCCGCTCCACGTTCTCCTCCAAAACGATTCATTCGAACGGAGAGAAAGCTGTGACTGGAGACTATAAACACAGCTTGACGTACCACAGTTTTTCACACAGACTACAAAATGAACACATCACAAAAGCTTCCACATGTGGGAAATGACCTATCTGTAAACTTAATGGAGCAGTGGGACACTTGTCCTGAGGAAGGGAGTTACCTTGGATGGGTATCAGTCACTTAAAAGACAGTTTGACCTGAGGAAATGAACTAGCCTGGAGAGTTCCCAGGAGTACAAACTTCTGGTTTACAGGAAGTTTGCAGGAAGCACCAGCTTACTGCATGTTGCATGGTAATAAATCACGTCTTTTAGAGGCAGGTATTGAGTGTGGTAAATGCTCTCAAGATCTCTAAAGCACCTGAACATTTTGGTCTCGCTGAACCATGCTGGAACAATCATTGAAACCTTGTACCCATTACAGGCTGAGCTGTTACCTCTGGAGCACGTTCCAAAAAAATTGCTCTTCTTTAAAAAGCATTGTATCTTAAAACCTACTTTTTAATGCAAAGCAAAATATACCAAGTTACAATTTTAAGATAGTTCAGGCTTTCAGAAAAAGCCGTCTTCCTAGGCCACCACACTGGTATCATCAGCATTTTCAGCAATCTTTCTGGCCCTCCTCACACCCAGTTCCCAAAGGCAAGTCCTGGTCACATACTGGATGCAGCACATCAAGGATGTACATTTAGGAAGTTCAAAATAAAGCGAAAAAGCTCCTAATACAAAATAGAAAACCTAAAGAATGGATAATACATGCATAAAAAGCTGAGGATTAGATAATTTGTTTCATTAAAAGATAAACATCCTTTCTCCTAATAACATTACTGTTATTACTACTCCATTGATACCATCCATCTTTCCACAACCCCTCTATATGACTAGGGAGTCAAGTCCCACTTTTCAAAAGAGCCCTTGCCTTATACCTGCCCAGAAGAAAGATCAGAGAATCTTGTTCATGACCTAAGCTCTTCAGCCATTAGTCAGTACTTTTCAGCATTACCTGTGACAGATAGCTACAGCTCATCAGGACGAACTAGAAAAATAAATTATATTAGAAAGAACAATAAGTATTCAAAAAAATGGGCACATATCTAGAACAAAAAGAACAAAAAAGCAATAGTATAAAATACATTTTTTCCCTCTATGCGATAACACTAGGCAGAAAAAAATGCTTGAAAACCATTTCTTTATTGTATTTCCTAGCTTCACAAGTGATGTGAAAAATCACTCCTCTTCAGAAAAGAGTCTGTGATATGCAGGACAAGGAAATATTTTGGGACAAGAACCTAGTTAGACCATTCTGTCTCTGTGTAATTTTTAAGGCAGAGAAGAATACTTGCAGTATCATGAATATATCAAATATTTTGAATACTGGGAAAATGTTAACTGTATTTTCATGAGATATATCTTCTCTGCTATTTTAAAGGGAGGATTACAAAGATGTAATATGATATTCCCCTTATAACTGTGATTAATACTCCCTTTATCATAACTGGAAAAGTATCTGTAATAAAAACATATAGTTTGCCTTTTGTGCATTAAGAAAGCTTGTTCATAATCATAATTTGAACCACACTCTTCCAGAAGGCTGTTTTGTTAAGCGAGGTTAGCCGACCCCAGGCAGGGAAGGAGAACACACCACTCTCACAGCACACATATACACCCCAGAACAGTTACATCCATATTCCCCTGAACTCAAAACCGTGAGAGAGAAGCAAGACAGCACTTGCAGACAGCATTCATGTTCCAAAGGAGATTGACAGTCGCAAGATCTTGTTATGATCTTAACTGACTGTGCCAATTGAAAATTCCCAACAAGCTTTCACTACGCCCTACCTAGATTGACAGCTGCTAAGATGATAGACAGGAAAGCAGTAAGTCTCAATTCCAGTGCTGCAAAACTGGGCAACTGCCTTTGCTGCTTCAGATGTACAAGTGCCCATAACATAAGGTATTTCCCTTAAAGAGAGCCTAAATTTTGTCTGACCAACACAAACACTTCCTCTGCTTTTGTGCAGAAGCAACAGGACTAAAATATGAAGTATCTCAGTCTGTGTTTTGTAGGCGTTTGCTTGTTTGTTAGTTTTCTTCTACAAGAACATGGGAGAAAGCCTCCCAGCCTTATTCAGCCTTTATGTTTACTGACCCCAATTCATGCTTGCCATGTTTCAGGATGAAAACATTAGCGCAATGAGAATGCAATGAGCGTGGCCGCATTATCATCAAATAACAATTCGATCAACACACGAGATAATCTAAAACCTAACTTAGCTGCAGCCACCGTCTTGTGCTGTATATTCTGTCTAAATATTTCAGTGCATCTACAACTGCTGAAGGATTAAATAAGCACCAGCAATGGCACATCCGCAAAAATGCTTCAGTTGATTTCAGAAGCATCCTATAGCTTCTGGTTTTTGCAGCACTCTAGTACTTTGCTGCAAGATGACCAGAAATCTGGTGTATTCTAAGCTTGCGTGTTTTTGAAACGATCTGGATGTTCTGAGATTTGTACCAGGGCAGTCCCCACTGACCAAAAGCAGCTCCCACAGCCCCCACGAACCGTTCCTAGCCACTGCATAATTAAAGCAATCCACCTGCTCCAAAGCCATTTCCTCAGCTGCAGAGCGGTACGCGCACAGATGTGATGCTTTCCTATTATAGCACCCCTGTTTGCGGAGGGCGTGGAGGCTGTCACACTCGCTGCAGTCATTCTGCTCGTGGAGTTCAGCAAAAAAAAACATTAGGCACCAAAAAACTCCAGCAACTCCTTCCCTCGAGTTACAATAAATGTGCTTCCAATTTGTTGTCCATCCATTGCTAATTTCATTATCATTTCACGCATGGTAATGAGACACATGCTGGTCACATGACCTTCCCCCTTTGGCCTAATGAATACATATCATGCATACTTAAGGAGGGCCTGCTTTGGCATACAAATTCGTTAGTGTTTTAATACAAAAATGCACAAAGGGGGAATTAATGTTTCATGACAACAAAAATAACCTTTTCTGCTAAAGATGTGACCACACTGAAACCATCTGTTTCTACATTTTTGTTTTCTAACAAAGTCAGAATTTAAAAATCTCCAGAGCGCACCACTAAAGACTAGCTGAGTATTTAGAAGATGACGGTGTACAGTTTTTGGCAGATTTCATCCAGATCTCATAATGTTTCCCAACGCTCTGGCATGACTGACATGAGTTTCCTCTATTAATGCAGAAATTTCTCCACCTCCAACAGTTTGCTATCACTATTTGAAATGGAAGCTGTAGCTTCAGTTTGAATGCCACATCAAGCAAGCTGATAAGGCTGTCATTTTTTATTTTTAAGGTATAATTCAAGTGCAGCCTTGTATCACTGTAGTAAGGATCTCTTTGCACAGCATCTAAGAAATCAGCTGTCGATTTGGGCTTCTCAAATTTTTAGAAGGAAAAATGGAAAAGTGAGAAGTCTGGAAAGTTGTTATTTAAAGTGCAGATGGTAACTTAGCTTTTTAACCCTTTCACACTTGTTATGAGGATGTCTCCATACTATATTAAAATGTAGCATCCTCTGCTAGAGTATACACGTCTGGTAACACCGTCAGCATTCCACCAGCCCGGCACTTAGTAATCAGCAGAACTGTTTTGGATATGACCAACCCCACAGCAAAGGCTCAGGGTAGCCAAAACTCAGTCTGACTTATGACTGAAAAATGAGGAAAATGAGAAAGATTCATATGCTTTCTGTGAAAAACAGGGGGGAAAATCTAAACCTGGTATGTCAGCAGATTTTTGTTTCGTACACTTGGAGTAGGACACCCATCTCCAGCTTTGCTGGCCTTGAATTCTAGGTATTTTTACATTTTCACAGAAACAGTCAGACTGGAAGGCACCTCAGGAGACCAGCCTCCCACTCAAGGGTCAACACTGAATTAAGACCAAGTTGCTCTGGGTCTTCCAGTCAAGTCTGGGAGATCTCCAATGACAGAGATCCACACCCTCTCTGGAAAACCTGTTCTTGTTTTCACAGGGAGTTTTTTCCTCCTTATCTCAAGTCAGAACCTCCTCTCTTCCAATTTATGGCCATTGTGTCCTGTCTTCCTGCTAGACACTTCCATAAAGCACTTGTCTTCACTCTCTCCCTAGCCTCCCCACAGGGCCAGGCAGGCCACCACCAGGACACCTCAAGCCATCTCCTCACCAGGCTGAGCCCACCCAGCTCCCTCAGCCTCTCCTCAGAGGGCAGGGGTGCACATCGCGATGGGGATGGGCAGATTCTTCAGGGATCCTTGCTAGAACAACGACACAACAGCAGTGTTGTTACAATCGAACTTGTATTTTAACCCAGACCCTCCACAGATCGGGTCATTTTAACACATTAACATTTAACACATACAAAGCTCAGGCAGCCCATGGAGGAAGCAGCCACCAGCACAGGCGCCCCTGGCCTGGGGGGCCCAGGACCCATTTAAAGGAGAAGCGGGTACGTGACCAGCTCACCCATGACTAATGGCCGCCCGCCCCACCTGATGGAGCAGCAGGGGCTAAGAGTTAGGGGGCACAGGCTCCAGGGAGGTCCCGCAGCTCCCAACCACCCTTGTGGCCCCCCACTGAATCCCGCCAGTTTACCAACATCTTTCGTTTTAATTAATAGCTATTCTTCTACAAGCGTTAAGGAATAATTTCTGAAGTACTGAAAGCTGTGATTAAGTTGGGCTGCCTGAAGGCCCCTTGATTCCCAAGAGGACTCTGGGCCAAGAGCTCACTGCCTTCCAAATTTCCAGATTTTTTTTAATTATTTTTTTTTTTTCCGTACACTTGGAGTGGGACACCCATCTCCAGTTTTGCTGGTCTTGAATTCTAGATATTTTTACATTTTCCTCAGCCTCACAGGAGGCAGCTGTTTGCATCAGTCCCCTCAGCAGGGCATTAGGCAATGCAGGAGGCAACGAAAGCTGAACATGCCCAGCCAGAAGTGCAGGATTTCAGGACAATGTGAGCTTGAAGCTGACTGAACTGGTAAAAAGTGCCTATAGCAAGGCTGTGTGTTTCCAGTGCCTTGTTTCAGTGCCCTTGCCAGTCAACTAAAAGTGCTGAAGCACCANCCCAAGAGGACTCTGGGCCAAGAGCTCACTGCCTTCCAAATTTCCAGATTTTTTTTTATTTTTTTTTTTTCCGTACACTTGGAGTGGGACACCCATCTCCAGTTTTGCTGGTCTTGAATTCTAGATATTTTTACATTTTCCTCAGCCTCACAGGAGGCAGCTGTTTGCATCAGTCCCCTCAGCAGGGCATTAGGCAATGCAGGAGGCAACGAAAGCTGAACATGCCCAGCCAGAAGTGCAGGATTTCAGGACAATGTGAGCTTGAAGCTGACTGAACTGGTAAAAAGTGCCTATAGCAAGGCTGTGTGTTTCCAGTGCCTTGTTTCAGTGCCCTTGCCAGTCAACTAAAAGTGCTGAAGCACCATAGTGCTTCAGGACACTATTTTTGAAAGCATAAGCAGTAACAAGTTTTTTTAATGCAGGCTTATGAAGACACACACTGTTTGTCTGTTATAAAAAGAGCTCTCATAACTGTTCTTCACAAAATTCGAGTGCAGGAAGATGATGAAATTTAAGAGGCTCAGTTCAAGTGTGCAAGGCATGTCCTTTGCTACCCCTGTAAAAAATATTACCCAATTCTGACTGAATTCAAGCCTCATTCAACAAAGGCACTTTTAGGCCAGCAGCTAGATTTTCCCTGGGCTCCCTGTACACCAAGTGTCCCAGGCTCACAGATGCAGCAGCTGAGTGGGGTTCGCCCTCCTGTGCCCACTTGCCTCCTGGGGCACTGAAACCACTGCAGGATCATCCCTCTCGTACTTTTGTGCTACTTGTGTGGCATGAAGGCTGGAGGAAGTGGGCTTCCTGGGATGGACAAAAGACAAAATCTCAGATGGAAGGAGTGACAACAGAGGAAGTAATTTAGGACAGAGCTGAAGAAGGCTATGACTTCTTCAGATGGGGATAAGAGATCTTTGGGCATGGAGGCTGGAAATGGGATCAAACAGTAGAAGAGAAGAACAGACAATACGACCATGGCTGATATGTAGTAAAAGGGTAGGAATCAAGATGGGAACACAGGACTGGCTCTTACATCCTTGTCCCTCTCCCTATACTTGTTTACTCTGAAAAGGTACTGCTGAGGTTGAAGAGACACAGCCCCTCCTGAAGACATTTTCCTCTGGAGTAGAAACCAGGTCCCCAGAGCTGCCAAACGTATGAGCTATCAGCACCTATCTGTGAAACTCACTGCCATCCTGTGCCTCCTCCAGCACCTCCTCACATATTAGATGGCAGTCTGCTACTTCTTTACTGCTGTTTCTTACTCAAGCAGGAGAGTCTGTAGTGTGAATCCAAAGACTCAGCCCTGCTGAAAGGGAAGGTAATGCAGTAACACACACAGATTTTTCACCTGCTAATATGTTTAAGAATCTAGAAAAACACATAGGTGAAAAGTTGAAGAATGCATGCTGGGATCCCTATTTTGATGCAAAGAGGGTGTTGAATATATTTAGGGAAGGCTGCATTACCTTTTTTTGTTATTGAGAAAGAAGTAAGCATGGATGAAGACAGACATTGAGTGCTCTAAGCAAATTCAGCACACACCTATCTCCCACTAGGAGAATTCCAGCAGAAGCATCCAGCTCCTGCCAGTAAACTTCATATTTCTAGAAGAAAAATTATATATGTAACGATGTTACAGTCATAGCACATAGCATTCATCCCACCTAACTTTGGCCAACTATCCTAAGAGAAGCTGTTTAGATTCCCCTTCATGGGTAATGGCGAAAAAGTTTGTCTGATACTAATCATCTTCTCTTTAGTAGAAAAAAAAATATATATATTTTAAAATTTCAGATTGATCAATCACTAAATTGTCCCATCGATTGTAAAGGAAAAGAGGATGAATAACTAAAATGCAGTTGGTCTAGATTAGGTGAGAAATATTTTACCACTAACCACTCTGGAACCACTATATACTTTCAGTTACTTTGTTTTACTATTTGATTTCCCCTTGAGATCACAACATGAAGCTTGAAAACTTATTTTTAAATGATTGCAGAATTTGTTTAGAATCACACATTCACCAGCCAATTGTAAGGTAAACTGTGAGCAGAAAAGATTAAATGAATCCTGTTGGACATACTGAGAAAAACAAAAATTAAGTTGAAAAAGAGCAGGGAAACGCAGTTCATACACTGCATCAAAATGTTCAAAGAAAAATTCTGCTACTTAGAAGTAGCAGAAAATATATGATATTGTCCTTTCATCAAATTACATAATACTTGTATGATAAAGAGGGACTGTGAAAGTTAAGATGCTATTGGGAAAATAAAATCCATTGACATATATAATTAAAAGACACCGACCACTCTATGAAGTAAATGCAGTAAGTAATCTTTCACTCCTCTGCAAGTTCTTGGATATAACCCTGGCCCCTCAATAGGTGCAAAGGAAGACAAAAAGAGCAAGACAGAGTAAAATGGTCAGGTGTCCAGAAGAGAACAACTTTTAGACTTTTGCAATTCTAATAAAGGGAGTGAAAATCAGCTACCAAATGGGGTTTGTGTCATGGAGGATGTGAATCCAGTGGCAGAAAAATTTGTTCTTGGAAAGGAAATTATGTTGATCCTATAAATGAAGAAACTGTCAATGAGCCTGAGCTGACGTTCATAGGAGGGTGTTGGTCTCTTTGCCCAAGTAACTAGCGACAGGACGAGGGGTAATGGCCTCAAGTTGCATCAAGGGAGGTTTAGATTGGATATTAGGAAAAATTTCTTCACTGAAAGAGTGGTGCGGCATTGGAATAGGCTGCCCAGGGAGGGGGTGGAGTCACCATCCCTGGATATATTCAAAAAACGTGTGGAGGTGGCACTTCAGGACATGGTTTAGTAGGCATGGTGGTGTTGGGTTGACAGTTGGACTAGATGATCTCAGAGGTCTTTTCCAACCTTAACGATTCTATGATTGTATTTTCTGCAGCAGAAAGCCACAAATGCCAATATGAGACCAGGGAACCTTAAAGAAGACAAATTCAAGGTCATCCAAGTAGCAAAGCAGAAATAGTGAAGCTAAAATCCCTCATTTATTGACAAGCTCACCCACAGGGTTTATTTAACTGATAACCACTGAAAAAGTATGAAATATAATTAAATGGACTGGCTTGTGAATTAATGAACCAACACATTCCTCTAGATAGAATCAGAACAGTTTGGCTGGGACTCCTAAGCCATGATGGTTTTCTTCGACTCATGCCAGATGCCTGTACTTTCAGGCCAGGTATTCTTGTTGTTTCTCTGAACTTCTAAAAGGCCCTGGTCATCTGCACAGTGGCAATTCATAATTTCAAGAATAAATTTTTTTTCTTTCTAATTTCTGATTCTTTCTTACAGTAAAAACTTTTGGGTTTTTTAGTTCTGTTTTGCCTCACTACCTCATGGCCTTGCTCTGCTCAGTGGTTTTTTTCTAATAAAAAGGCATCATTTTTTAATAACATAGCTCTTCATGCAATTAGGGAGAGTGACATTATACTGCACTTTGTCTTTCAGACTGCAGTATGATGCTTTTATATGCTTCTCTGTAAGCCTTACCCCATGTGGATTTTAATTCAGAAAAACTTTTCTGCTCAGGGTGACTTGACTGAAGAACCGCCTTTTGGTGCACACAGATATACCATGCTCGACCGGCACTCAGAAGCGGAGTTCATCCCGTGGGCCATAAAAGGACAGCCCTTTTGTGGCCATTTCCACAGGACAAGTCTTGAGAGTCCTAAATGCTGGGTAGATCATCATGGCAACATCAGGAACCTACCATCGCTCTCAAGGTTGTTTGCCTTCCTTTCCGACTTCTTTCAGGGTGCCCTGGATTTAAATGGGAACATACAGCCAAGCCAAGCCCACATTGCTTCAAGGAGAAGAGCAACAGAAATTAGACCAGGCTGCACCTCCTAGTCACAGATACAGCTTCCTGGAGCCCTTCAGAGCCCCTCCTGTAGCCATGGATATATAACTGCTATGGAGAGGAAGGACTTCAAGAAAATGAGTCATAACAAAAAGAGGAAGGCAAATACCTTCCTATCACCTTAGAGCCATTGCCCCTATTGTAACTTCAGTGTTCACGCAGGAACACCTGACTGCCAGCTTCTTCCTGTGCCAGATGTAGAAAGTCTCTCAGGCTTCCTTCGCAATTCAAAGAGAGCCAGCCAGGAGACACTGCCAGATGCAGAAAGTTTCAGGGCAAACTAATGGTGTTGGATACTCTCCTGCTCTAATCTCAATTCAAATTAGTAACTAGAGGCAACACACCAGGAGCTTTTTCTAGCCTACTTCCTCAAGAAGTAAATCAAATCTCAAATAAAATATTCAACATTTGCAGGCTGAGCACAGAATGCTGCAAGTCTGAGCACAGCCCTTAGTGTGCACTGAGGAAGCACTTTTCCTAAGATGCTGGAAACACAGGCAGTTCAGTCTGACACTACATCCAGTTTTATTTGGTTTAGAATATATGACCCTCTGGAGGCATGCAAAATGATCCAGGGTGCTGCGGGGTATTTCACTGCTACCTCTTTTCACCCTTGTACTTCTCTTTTTGATCTGTTGCTATCCATTGCCTAGGGCTGACTTCATATGCTGTACAAGCCATGATCTAATCCATCCTCTTCTACCATGTTGGCCACAGCCAGTCCACCCCACTACACCCAAACTACTGATACTGTGACAGGTCCTAAGTCAACACTTCATAAGCCAGTAGCTTTTATCAGGAGGAGATAGGAACCCCAGCACTGGCAGCAATGCCAGTCCTGGCCAACAAAAATGTTTTTAGAATTATGTTCTTGGCACCTCGTGTTATCTTTAACAAAGCTGGCAGTGACAGCTGAAAACCTGCCAGGTAGATTTGCCCAGAAGGAGGAAATGGGACGTGGTAGGGTGTGGTGGTGAAGAGAAGAGAATATTTCAGAGCATATTCGCGTTTTCTCACACATATTTCTCACCTCTTAACATTTGCCAAGGGAGGGACATTACTTTGAGGGGCATGCCCCATTCAAACAAACAAAATAGTGGTAACAGACCAAAAAGATCCATCAGCCTTGTAAAATTCACCTCTTTTCCAAGTATAACCTGGCAGATCAATGTAATATTTAGGGGGCACAAGTCCTGTCTAAACCAATATCCTGGTAAGCTCATAGCAAGGACAAAATGAATTGTGTACAAATGAAGGTTCAGACAAAAGATCTGGGCTTTGTTATCAAGATCTTCTGCTCACCAGCTGCCCAGCTTCAGATACTTGCAATATTTGCAACGTTCCATGCAAGTAAAGCCAGAACACCACATAGCTGCAAGATTACAACTCTATTATACTTAAAATCCACATGCTCAGCTCCAGTAAAGACTACAATCTAAAAGTAAAATCTAAAGACCTTCACACTGCAGCTACTTGCTGAAGAAACTCAGCAACACTCAGATAAAAATACATTAGTCTTAACAGGACATATCCATATAACCATTAATTTCAGCTCCTGTTCTCTGTAAAACATGGAGAACAATTGATTTTTCTCCTAGATACTGTAAAGTACAGTGTTTTCACATTTGTCAAGTACTTTGTGGTCTTCATGCAGCAAGAAGTGCAGCTTTGCGTACTATGTTATTCTACCAGTCAAAAGAGTTGGCTCTCACTGCCAGGGTGGTTAAATTTCTCTGGAGTAAGTGAAAGTGATCACATAAATTAAAATGAAAAAACGAATTACAGACTTATTTCAGATAGTAAAACAAATATAACTTCGTGAAAAAATCAAAACTGTATTTGGGGGGAAAAAAACAAATACAAAGAACAACCAAAAAAACCCCTCTTCACACTGTAACGTTCCCATGCATTCCCTGGTCGCAGCTGGTAGATATACAGAAATACTTGGCAAAACAGCTATGATTCTAGTGTTATTGACTGAACAAGACAAAGGGAGCAGGGGCTGAACCACAAAACAGCCATTTTCATGTATTCTCCATACCAAGGCAACATTCAAAGAAGTTTTCATCAAGAAGGCCATCCAAGTTCTTATAATCACACTTACCACCACAGGGAAACTGGAACTAAATCCAGAAATTGTTTTAGCTACAGAATTCATTTCTGTAAATCCCATGAAGTCCATAGAGCCTGGCATACCAAACGCAGGGTTTGGATTTATACCCCCCCAACCCGCCTTGTGTGTAGCACTAAGGACCTCTCTTCCACACAGAAGAACCAGCAGCCATGCCCAGGGAACCAACTACAACGTGGTTCTCCCTGACACTGACTCAGCAGAACTTTATTCTGCATAGTAAAGGAAAACAAAATGTTTTATGGCTTTGCTTCTGGAAAACACTGCCTCATGTACCACGTGCTTTTTAGGCCAAGGGCAATAGCATGATTTGCAGGCATGGTTAGAGCACAGTTGTGTCTGCTCAGCAAAGTACACCTGGTTTCTCTAGTAGCTAGGGCTGGGCCCAAAGGACACAGCTATTTACACAACACCACCTTTTGCAGCTTCTGGTAGGCATGGTCACACTGGAAAACTGTCAAGGACGGCCTGACTTCTTGCCCCAGTTTTGGACCCAGTTAGCACAGTGCATGCAAGGATTGTCACGTTAGTCATCTTTTTCTGTACCAACTACTATGGCAACAATACACAAAAGCAGAGTCTGGTTATTCTGTTTCAGAATAACCCCATCAGGGAACCACCAAGATTACCTCATGGTCTCCAACCAAGGAGATGTGCGCATTTCAGAGCGGGCAACAACGGTGTCAGCTGGGAGCGCTGCACCCGTATGACTGACTCGCCCCTAATGTACATCACACAAACTAATAAGAGACATTTAGAGGGTTTCACAAAGCCCTTCAACATTGGTGACCAGGTCACACAACTGCATTTACACGCGAGGCAGCTGAGTATTTTTTAATTCTTTATTTCACACCCCTGGGGGGAAAAACTCATTGGAAGTGTTCATCTGTGCCCGGGAGCTGACTCTGCAGAGGCTGGGGAGAGCACCTACAACGGGGGTGACTAACCTCTCGCCCGGCTGGCGAGGCCGTGGCGTGCCAGCTCCGACTGCTGCCTTGCAGAGTGCGCACAGTCACTGGCCTCTGCCGAGAGGAGCTGAGCAAGGAAAAAGACAATTCTGTGAGAGGGAGAGAGAAAACACCCGACAAAAGAGAATGAAACGGAGTAATTAGCTTCTTCCTATGCAATCTCCAGCACGCTGCCAAACCTTCTCCCTGCCGCACAACAGGCAGACAAAAGGCTTTTTCAGCTGTAACACGTTACACAGCCCTGGCCAACAACAGCAGCAGCTATCTCCTAGTGCCTTTTAGGGACTTGCAGGCATGTGCTGCTCTATTGGCAGGCCAAGGGAAAAACAGCCTTAGCATATCAGACGTACAGATACACAATGCTTGTTGCAGTACTGCTGGCACTCAGCATATGGTTAGCCTGATTTATTTCTGTCGAAACAGAAGCCACTGTTTCTTCTTGCTGAGTCCTGCCACCGTAAAAATAAGGGACAGTCTGTGTCCTGGAGAGTTTAATTCAGCGATAAAGATGACATTTTGTCCTTGCCCTTTTCCATCATTTCTGGATGCAGGCACTTGAATTAAAGGAAGCCAAAGTACCATATATTACACCTCACACGTCTCATTTCCTAGGAACTAAGTGGCGAGTGTTGCTCACACAGCCTTAAAATGAAAGCGTGTTACAGGAACAGACTGTCCAATTTTTTTTATACCACTCAGGAAAAACATTTAAAAGGATTTATCCAGCAGCAAGACTTTTTTCCTGCAGGACTGCTAGAACATTAGGTTTCTATTCTGTCCACACGCGTGTCTGTATTTCTCACAGATGCTCACGGGAGCTGTGGTTTCCAACTATGTGCAAAGGCAGCAAGGGCAGATTAGCATAAAATTAACACGCCATACTTCAGATCATAATCCACACAAGGAGGATGACAAACCCACACTCCCCTCTTCCAAACCCTGACTAGATCCCCAAGCCTGACTTCATTTAACAACAAGCAGGAACAGCATGGGAGAAGTAAGGCTGTGACCAGAGCCAAGGGACAGGGGCTCACCTCTAGGTCATCAGGGCTGGTCCTGCCCCGCTAGACCCAGTCCTGTCAAGGAGAGGGAAAACTGGCAGTTAGCTACGATGGCATCAGCTGCCCGTGCACACAGCTCAGACAAAGCAGACCTGTGCCATTCCCAAGCCAGGCAACAGGGATGAGGAAGCCTTCTCTGAAGGCAACATACATTTGAGAGCTTTGTCCCCTTGGGCACCCGCAACAAACCCACTGCTGCCGATGTGTTCTTGCAACAGCTTCCACCTGTGTAACATGCAAATATCGCTTGATAATTAACAACGAGATTGTTTGAAGCAGCATTTTGCCAAGGTATCAGGCCAAATGATAACGTATTCCCTGTACTCCTGCAGTTTAAACCACTATAGCATTACTCTGCTGCCTGTCTTGAAGAGTTACCACTCAATGTGAAACAACTGCCGCATCGCACCCTTAGAGAGACCAACTGTTCCCTGTATATACAACGTTTGAATGCCTGAGACCAACTGGGATATAAGACATTATAGAAATAGAGGTTATTAATAACAATGGGACAATATGTAAAGTTCAGTGACTCATTCTCAGGATGTACCCCACAATACCAGTCAAGTTATAAAGTTTAAACACAATTACATGCTAACTGAATATGTTTGCCTTATTTTGCAAGATACTGTGTATTAAACTTTCCCTTTCATGTTTGCGTAATAAATCTGAATGGAGCTTTCTATTGCATTTGCACTTGGATGATTGCTTTTGGTTATTTTATAGCACATACTTTGTATAGGGGGAGGGAGTAAAATTAAGTTTTTAGTACAAAACTGTAAAAGGAAATTAAATGTGAATGTTTGCCTGCTGTAGAAAGGGATTAACATACTTTACATGTTAATTCACAGGTGGCACATTTTATCACTGACTTGTAACCACTGATGATATTATTGTCATCGTTATTATTTTGGGGTATGTTTTAGTACCAAAAATATAGTTCCACAGTTTCATTTTGCTGGAGGCACACATGCTATGGTGAGGCAGCCAGCCACGAGTATCCCCCATGACTCGCCCACAGAATTTGTTAACAGAGATATGGCAGATGAAACTCTCCTGTTGGCAGAAGGTCAACACAGACCCTGAGCAGTATGTCAACCTCTCATCAGCTTTATAGGAGAACATGAGTGGGTCTTACATGACTCAGTTGTGGTGGTGGCTCTCAGCAGAGGTGAATTCCCACCTTCTTATTTCTATTCCCAAATTTCACAAGCTTTGAGGTTTAATTCCAGATACAGCTGACTCAGCTACCTAAATGCCACACAAACAGTGAATGAGAAAAGAAAAATATGGGTTTTTTCACTCTTGCAAAATGGGGGTGAAGAGCCTGCTCTTTGCTGAGGGTCAGACAGATCTCTGAAAGCCTTTTGGCAAGTCACACGCTCCAAAATATGCATGACTCAGGGAAAAAAAAAAAACATCAACATTAAAGGAATCCCCTACCCTCTCCCCCAGAGAAAAGCTGTCACAGTAAACTGCAGAATAAATAAGGTATCAGAAGTAAAAAATTACATTTGAAAACACAAAAGTCTTTTTCAAACAAGAAAACTGAATAAAGGCATATACAATTATAATAAGGTTGGAGAAAAAGAGAGTCTTAAAGAACAACTGAATAAAGGCATAAAACCTGATATAAACATTTCCAAACATACCAGGAACAAGGAATGTGAGAGGCAATCTATAGAACCAGTAGAAGATCAAGAAATACAGAAAACCATGAAACTGGTACACTAGAAGCAAGGCCCATCTAACTGAGGGTCCTGTCTCTGGCAGTGATCAGTATCTGGTAATGTGAAGACCAAGTTAAGAGAAGAACCAGTATATTTCTTCTCACCTAGCAATCTACGAGTTAGAGACTCTCTAAAACAAAGCTTGCATCTGCATCCCCCCTGTTTTATACACCTCTGTCATACATCCTAGTCACCTTTTTTTCAAACTGAAAACACCAAGGATAAGGAAAAGTATGAGGATTAAATAACTGGGATTCTTCAAGTAAGAAAAAAGATTGGCCTGTGGGCTGCTAGCAGAGATGTCTGTATGGTGTCAGGCAGGATGGAGGTGAACAAGGGACAATTAGTCGCTCTTTCTTACAATGCAAGAAGTAGGGAGCATGAAAAAGAAATAGCACATACCTGCTTCAGAAGCAAGGAAAGGTGGTGTTTTTTCAAGCCATGCACGCGTTGGGGAACTCACTGCCACGGGATGTACAGATATACGACGGATAAATGTGTTCCAAAAAGACAGACTCACAAAAGAAAAGTCTGTCAATAGTGACTGGTTATCAGAGGCTCCATTTCTTCGGAAAGTCCTGAAAGCAAGGAATTTGTGTCCAGAGAGGTATGTCTTTATACACACAAGGTTTACGTCATTTCTCTGAGCAACTACTACTGACTCTGGGCTGGAGGGGTTCTTAGCCTTTCCCAGCACCCCCAGATTTACATGGGAGAGTGAGACTGTCCCACTAAAACACACATAAATGAAATATCACAGAACCATGGCATTATGAAATGAGCTCGTGGATCATAGCAAGGTCTCAGGCTCTATTGTCCATACTCCAACTTTCATGCACATATAAATATTAAAATACCAAAACAATGCACTTGAATTTGTAAAACATAGGCTCATCACCATTCAGAAATGTACCTTTTGTTAGTATGATACTGTGTTATGCAACAGAAGTTATTTATTTCCTCATCAGCCCATCATGATTTAGGCAAGCCCAGTAAAAGCTACCGTGCCATCGTTTCCAAAACAGCACCAATGTCAGTATGCAGTTCTTGGGTTTATACAGATGCTAATTATTATAACTGCAGGGCAAATCAGCACAACATGGCCAAAGAAATAAATTTTGCTGGATGCATAAAAGAAAAAACCCACACCCCGTACTGGTTGGTTCTCCAGAATCACAGTTGCACAACGTTAATACTGTACTCATTATCTTAATAGAAAATAATCCCTTGAAAATTAATTGCCACTAGACATTAATAAGCACTTTGTTAATTAAGCCAGTAAGCCAATTAGACCCAAGGTGAACTTGAGGGCAATCAACTCCATAAACAGTGTGAGCTAAGCCTTAGAAGTGCACTTAACTTTTAAAAAGCCTGTTTTTAGAGACTGGATGGCTTGTGGGATTGCTCGTTACAGAACAAAGCAACTGCCCAAATTCAGCCCAGGTCAGGAGCAGCCAAGAGCCATTATCACTCGGCAGCTTATCTGTGTCTTCAGAGCAGCTGGTCTAGACCTCATTTGAGACCTTACCAACTTGTAATTAATAGCTTCTCTAAGTAAACTAAACCAGAAAGCCAGCAAACAGGAATTCAAAACTGCCTCCCAGGAAAGAGCCTTCTTAAGCTATAAGCCAGGGCATGGTGCAGAGAAAGCAATTTATAGCTGACTGCCTTTGACTCCAGGTAAGCATCAGGCAGCTGGCTATGCTCCTTCCGCTGGGCTTTTACAGACCACGGGGCATTCCAAAACCTGCAAGAGTGAACAGAAATGGCTCAAGCCTTTCTGAGGAGAAAGAAATGGTTAGCAGCTCTTCCATCTCCAAAAGTTCATATTATGTGGCCTTCATTACTCACTAGCTACAAACTGAGACAGCACAAATAGAAGTGCAGATACCTCAGAAACCACTGTTTCTGCCTTTCCTTTACAGCTGACAGGAACAGAACCATTCCTGGATTTCCATTCCTGCCGAGAAACCTGTGTTTCTCGATGCACAACAAACAGGAGAGCTGATGCAGAGCACCTTGCTGAAACTGCTTCTCTGGGAGCATGGCTGAAGATCTTACTCCCCATCAAACTCCTCCTGTAGTGGTTTTATTCTATGTCTTTTCACAGGTTTTAGCAAGCTCAAGCTTCAAGCCAAAAGCATCAAACTTTCCTTTCTTCTTAGCTGAAATGAAGGGGGTTTGTCCATACAGTTATTTTGGCACAGCACTAGAGAAAACTCATTCATTTCTCTAATTGATTGTGTTTGAAAAAAGATGCCATTAATAACTGCGCATTTGTTGACACTTATAAACCTGCCCTAGATTTTCAGTCTGAATCGTAACGTCTTAGAGGTTGGGAACTCTCAGCTCTACCACTGCATACTTTCTCGCTTCTTTTTTCAGCGGTGTTTCTGAATTTGAATTACCACAACATTTCTGCCAGCAATGGGGCAGTCCATTGGCTGGGCTCGTGTCCACTGTACATTCAAATCAAAATGAAGAGGATGGAGAAATCACGGTTTCACACCTAGACGTCTCCAGAGGATCAGGTGTAGAATTTGGGAAGAATACTGAACGCATCAAACAGTTGGTATATGCTGGAGGAACAGTGCCATGCCTTACACTTTTTCCAGGGCTAACCATGCCTGTGTTACTTCATCTTTCCCATCAGAAGCATAGACTGCAAAGCAACATATATGGGAAAATAATATGTATGTAGTTAAAAGGCCTTGAAGTTCACAGGATGTAAATGAACAGCCAATTATTCTGTGAATAATGATGAGCTGCTAAGTTGGAACATGTTCAGGTATGTGCGTAAGTCTCTGTAATCATTTTTATTAATTTTTAAGAATGCTGGATCATCTCATCTGAAGCCAAAAACATTAATACTTGCATTAATTAGTGCTCATAATACAGCATATCTTTGAGTTTTACTGCAGTCATTTGAATCTTTCCTTACAATGACTTTCTAAAAAAGATCACCTTGATGAAGAGGGTTTAGGTTTGTTTTCAGCCTGGTGAAAAATATTTTTCTAGAATAGTGGTCTGGTTCCTGCCTTTGTTTTTATTGTCTGTCTTTTCTGAGTGTTTTTTTGTCTCTTTCTGCCTTGGTAGAATATGGGAATAATGATATAGGCTTGACTATGCATATAAATTGAATAATTTGCAATAATGCTCTAAAATGCCACCGGGATGGAATTCAAAGGGCTGTTTGCAAAAACAATTGCTTTTTTTAAAATTAATTTCTGAAAAATAAATGCAGAAAGTGGCTAGATGGCTCAGGGGATTGAAAATGGCATAGAGAGACTTTCATCTCCCGGTCACCGCTTCAGATCCTACTTAGGCTGAAGAGCAACTGGAAGCTATACCTATGAGAAAGATATTTTGGGTCTCTGCAAATTTTAACGTAATAATCTGTTCTGAGGTTATAAGCAAGGTTGGAGTTCACAGAGAAGAATAACCAAGGCTCGATGCTACTCTTTATTTTGGAGAGGTTTTTTGTTTTGGTTTTGGTTTTTTTTTTTAAGTCATTCTACTGATAAAATATAAATCTATCTTTGTTTTAAAGTAGCAATCATTTAATCACAGACATTGTGAAGCAAAGCAATGTTCATATCCGTAGCCATAACTGTGACTGGCTACTCTCAGACCTATATACATTTATTGCTGTTGATGTATTTTCATGAAAGGAATGAGATGTGCTAAGTTGGTTCTGTAACAAGAGAAGTTAAAAGATATTTAAGCCCCTTAAATCAGACTGGAAGAAAAAAAGAAATTATGTTTTCAGGATGGAGTTAAGATTCAATGATATTAAGAACCTCAGGCAGTTTGAGATAAATGCACAATCACTTTACAGTTGTCTTCTATTTGAAAGACATCAACAAACACCCTTTTCCTACATAAAATTGCAATATTTGGATACGTATTTCCATCTACTGATTTCTGGTCAGGACTGGAACTAGCATTAAAAGCTTTAAAATTATCCACCTGATTTTATGAATGATCAATCTGGATGAGGCACCAGGTCCATCCCTTCCACAGAAAGAATCAGATGCTTCAGGGAGGTGCTTCACCAAAACCAGGAATGCCTGAGAACGGGAGGATGCCCAGACCACTTTTGCAGATTGAAATGACAGGCCATTGCCTCTGGTTTTCTACATGCTATGCCTGAGTTTTACAACCAAATCCCATGCCGATTTCCAAAGTTTCCTGTAAATAGAGTGAAAACATCTACGGGAGCATGCACTTCAACACTCACTAAGGTGTGTAGTAAACAGCTTAAGAATGCGCGTATTTATTTCTGGTAACATCTATAATATCTTAAGATATTTCCGAACAGAAAATGAGGAATGGACTGTGGCCTAAGCAATAAACAGATTGAAAACTTAAAGGATGTGATGCTTCAGTATTCAAGAGCTGCCAGGAGCAGCTTTCTAGTAATGCATACAGGGCGAGTTAGCTACTTTAATGTCAACACAGAAAATTGTTATTGCATTGATTTTATTTTAAGCTTGAATAAACCTGTTCCCAAATATTCACATAACTGTGAATATCTATCTGCTCATTTCCTACAGAGACGCATCTTCAGGATTTCAATGAGGTAGCAGCAGAACTGGGAACAAAGGGAGCAGGAATGTGACCACATGAAAACAGGGCAATTTGGCTGGCCTCCTAGAAAGGGCTGAGATGATTGGGTTGACCTTGAATTAAATGAAATCCAGATCTGAGCAAAGCCAGCATATTCCCAAGCTTTGCTCTGCAGTTGCTGCTCTGTGGAGGGTGGATGTCAACGTGCAGCACTGTCCATCCAGCACATCACACAAGTAAAGAGAAGATGAAGTGCGAAAACTATCACTGTCACCTCTTTATAGAGAGGATATTAGTCTCTGCCGCTTCTGAGGAGGGCAGAGCGATTTACCTCAGCTTTATAAGTGACTTGGAAAGTGAGCTCCAGAGCCACAGCTCACGGCTGCTGAGGACAATGCTGTCACTGGAGCTGATCCTTCTGCTGTGAGAACAGCAACAAGACATGAACTATGTCTGCATGGCTGTAACTACCCTCTGACCTCCCCCAGACAAAACGATGCTCTGTTACGAAGGTGGTATAGCAGACACGGAAACACAATCACTCCGGCAGGTAGAAGAGCTCAGCTGACTTTCCTCAATGCCCTTCACAATTAGGCAGTGAAGCACTGCATGTTTAATCATGGTGAAGGATAATAGAGATCAGAGAACCAGGGAAACAGCTCAGCTAACTCCAGGCATGCTCTGTTAAACGCTATATGATATAAAAATGGTTTATAGCCCATGCAGCATACTTCCCCTGGATAAGGACCATCACACACTGAAATTAAAAGTAATTAGTGTCCCTTAAGGTTTTAAAGAGAATTGTTTTTATAAAGCATTTCCTTCAATCTTTATATTTAGCCAAAAAAAAAAAAAGGCATTTTATGTAGAGTGGCATTTGTTTACATTTAACACCTTTAAGAGATTAGAGTTGACTTTCAGAGCAGTTATTACAGCTACAAAAAAGTTGCTGTCAAACTCCCTAAATGATACCATTGAGACTGACTGATAGCCCATGATGTGTGAATGCAAAACACACTATAATCTGCTGGTCCCAGAGCAATTTCAGAACAGAGGCTGAGGCTCACACTACAGACCTCCCACTTCTGCACTCGCACAGAGAGAGCATGTAACCCTCATCTTGGCAGCCCAACGCTGCTCAGACGTGGGAGATGGTGTGGTCATGCGGCTGTGGGTTACAGCCTGCCTGGCCAGACCAGCAAGTGGGAACCATGGTGCCTATTCTGGTAGTTACTGATGGCTGGAAAACCAGTAAAAGCAAAGCCTTCACAACAAAATGCAGGCCTTGGAGGAGAAAGGGGATACCTAGAGGAATATACTTGTGAAGTGGATGGTGATCCTTCAAGCAAGAGTTGTCCCTTATAACCCTTGTTCCATGGTATCCACAACAGAGGCTGGCACAGAGTAAGCATTTCCTATAGTTCCCCTCCAGCACTAATGGGCAGGGGTATTACAGGGGTAATTAGAACACATTTCTCATGGCTACCCCAAATCACAGAAAGAAAAAGGCTAATATGAACAATACTACCAACAATCTGAAGCATGGAGTTTCAGAACACTACAATGTGTCCACATATGCAGTAGCATTTTTTTAAAATGCTGGAGTACTCAGGAGTTTCATTTTGACTAGCAATGAACTCTTTACCCCCATCAAAGACTTTGATTCAGCCACCTAAACCCAGTATTTCATCCTCTGCTTTATTTTGTGATTAATTGAAGAACTGATTTCTATACTAACATTTAAACTAGCAGCTTGATGCCGAGAACACAATGGCCTACATTTTGCAACCTGAAAAATGGTTGCTGTGCTTTATTTACGAGCTATTGGTTTAGCAACTTAGAGAAATACCCATCAAAAGCCACAGAGGTTAAACAACATTAAGAAATTAAGTACAACTTAATAAAAAACAAAAGCACTGATATATTCCCACTCATCGTTAAACCTTACATCACCCCTGTAAAACCATATCCCTCAGACAAAGATGAAGAGTTTGAAGAAGTACGGAAATTTCTTTGCCCTCTTTTTAATGCTTTATTAGTTTAGATTCTACTACAAATTGCAAGATTTGTGACCAAATGTTCCAGTGCTGTATAACAGTATGATGTCTTCTAACGCTCCACTCTCACAGAAACAAGCTCTAATTGCTATGCTGTATGTAGTGCCAAAGCGCTACAATGCATTGAGCTGGACCCCATCTTGCAAGACTTTCCTACAATTATAATAACGTTTACTGATCTTCAAAATTGTTCAACATCCAGAATCTTCTCCAAGGTTAAACTTTAGGAGCTAGCCATGGCATAATGGAAGTTAGCATTTATATAATTGTCACTAGATTTGCCAGCGTGAAAAATTGTACTGCATCACAAAATATCTCAAGGCAACAGCAATGACGTTTGCTTTACAGTAAATAAATGTGCTTCAACTTCATCTGATAGTTCAGTTTACAAGCTCATTTGATCCTTGAGCATGCTATTGAGAAAGGCAACACAGCTGCCAAATACAATGAGGTTTTTGAAGAAACAGACATACAGCCATAATGGTAGACAGGAGCCTGAGAGTTTACAACCCCTGCCATTCCTCTCCAGGATGTGATCAGCTGTGCCTGAGCTGATCTCCAGGTGCCTGTCACATCGCTCCTGAGCAAGCGCCAGTGACAGACACTATACAATCTCCCTTCACACATCTGTTTAACAATGCGTAAGTATCATTACTGTTTCAAAGCTTTTAACCCAACATCTAACTTTCATCTTCCTGTCTGCAATTTTAGTCTATTACCTCTTGTCTTACCAACAGCGTACAGGGAGAAATACACGCATGTGTGTCTCCTTTAGAGTTGTCTTTGGGCAGAAATATTAATCTCAGGACTTTGAGACTACAATATTATTTAATCTTCTAAACACTCCTTTACTTCCTTCACATTGTTATGATTGAAGAGAACCCATTATCTGACTGCACACACGCACACGACAAGAAAGAAAGAATTACAAGTACAATATTAAGCAGCATATGGTAAACCCATTTATGTCTGTCTTTCTACGGCAGGTCAGGTACTGAATGGGACTCATTTCCCAGAGTCATTGTTGGCAGTGTGGAGACTACAGTGGTAGGTAATGGCTGGAATACTGAGCACTCTGTGACTAATTGCATATCTGATATTCATGAGATAAATTAATTAGCTGCTTATTCCCAGTGAATAGCCTGGATTCAAATAAAGCTGTCAGATGTGAGGTATGGTAGATGTACACGTGTTAAAAATAGCTCCTAAGGTGTGTGTGTGTATATATATATGAGTCCGCTACTACAAAATTTAATTTAGCTTTGCCCTCAGCCAGGAGTTGCCTGGAGACTGGCTAATAACAGAAGCACTCAAGATATTTTTTCTTTTTCTTTTTTATTTCCTTTTCTTTTTGAATAGATGTATTTTACCCCTTCAGCCTTGATACAAAATAGCTATAAAAGCTGTTCAGCATGGCATTCATTTATGCAAAACCTAATCTAAATAATGGATGGGGAAAAAAAATGCTGTAGCTTTTACCTAGGGTAGGATTAAAACTGTTCCTGGTTTAAGACCCACTGATGTGTTTAGCTGGCTTAGGACAATAGTTCAACCTGGACTGGCTCCAAGGTTGCTTCCTTTTAAATTGGGAATAGTCCAGTACTGCCAGAGTGTCAGCCTGAAGTGGATTTAGTTCTCAGAGGCTTCAGAAATCCAGGTGACTGCCCTCAACCTGCAAAATGCCTGTCTCCCTCTTCTGCTGCCATGCGTCCAGGCTGTGGGTTAGAGTCACAGCTCCAGTGACACAAAAAGGCAAGTTGCTGCACCATGTCTCCCCAGCCACACGTAGGTTGCAAGTGCATTTTGTTTGTTGTGCTTTTCCTGTCAACCTGAAGTCCTACAGGAACAAGGTTTGTACAGTTACTCCCTCTGTCTCCATGCATTTCTGCTTGTATCCCTTGCCCAGTAACTTCTAAGGCTTTTGCTCAGAATCAGTGAAATCTGACAGAGGAGTAAGAGTCTCAAAGTGAACTAAGTAATGACAGTTTTCCCAAAAATAAGTGGCCAGGTAAAGGATGGAGATCTTATTAATATTCTCAGCCATGAAAAAATGCAGCTGCACTAAGCTGTTCCTTGGTAAATACTGGAGAGTACACATGGAATGCGGGATGGTCAGTCCCTGCCAACCCAGAAGAAACATTCACAGAGGTTTTACCTTCTCGTGCTCTATTGCACTAAGATGTAAAAGCTCAAACGTAACTAATTTTGTTAGTGCTGGGGCTTGTATAATTTCTCAAGTATTCTTGATGATGGGACTCCACCATTGTCATCTATATTTGGGTTGTAGTACCTGGAGTTCACACCCAAGGTGAGGGGTTTGAGATTAGAGGTGTGAAAAGGCTGGGAATTCCACCCAGGAAAAGTTTTTGGGATATTAAATAACAGAATTTGTTTCAATTTAAAAGACAAGAGGAAAACGTGTTATTCTCTGAGTGACTTTTCTTGACTTTGTGGACTGAAACTTACAGATTATAGAAGGAAGTCCTCACAAAGTCTTTTCTTCAAAGGAGGAATATTTCATCCTCAAGATGTGTGAGTACAATACATCAACACAAGATGAGTATAGGACTTTTCCTCTGTAAGTGAATTTCTGCACCACTGACAATTTCATAAAACATTTCGAGTTCAGCTATACTCCTTTTTACAACCAAAAGCATTTCTGGAATGGCTTTCCCACAGCCCTCCCTGCCTACATAACTGATGAGCTTTGTAGTGCCTCCTGCGACTTCACTTAGCTCCTACAAAGGAGAAAAGTACTGAGTAGGGCAGCACACCTGAACTTTAGCTGTGCTGCTTTATGCTCAGCTAGGAGGATCTGAAAACAGCTAGAACTGTTCGCAATGCTTAAAAATACCGCAGAATCCCGGTGGTCTGGAGGCAGGGGAGGAACCTCTGCTCTGCCAGCCCCAGTTTCCCTGTTGCTGACATTTTATAGAAGCCTTTGCAAATCCTGTTTGCTGCAAATCCAGCAAACTTTGGGGTGTGCGTGCCAGCATGAATGCTGTTGTAACACCCAGCAATCCGACATGCTTAAACCAGGTGACATGTGAAGAACAGAAACTAGCTGCCAGGATGTCCACAATGTGTGTGGACGGCAAGACCTCCTCCTGCAGCTCTGTCCCAAAGAAAAGTCTCCTTTTAGCAGAGGAAGTACAGAGGTAGGTGTTAAGCTAAAGTACGGTATCAGGGAATGTTATCTTGGCTAAGTGCTACTACCAGTCTTTAAAGGTTATGGTAAACGTAACTAACTGAAATAAAGATCATTACCACCATCATGAAAGGAAATCCTCAGATTTATATTCTGCCTCAGAGCTAACCTCCACAACATAGGAAGAATATTGTATGCCTCATATCAAAGCAAAACCATTCTAGTAGCTATTCATCTTTTGAGAATAATCAAAATGTAAGAGAAGGAGGAAAGCAAAGAGATGCCATTTAAAACTGCCTTGACCCAGAGCTTCCAGATATGAAAGAGGAACAGCTCAGGCCTGGGGGCTGTGTTTTTGTGGTGGGCTTTGTTTATTTTTCTTTAAAAAAACCCAAACACTAATAATATTAACTAAATCCTAAATTATATAAATTAGTTACATTCTAAGGAAAGTTTGAAATTATAAACAAATAGCTTTTTGATTACACTTTTATCTGGATAAAACTACATCAATTACATACTTTGCACTACAGAAGATAGTTTCCCTTAAGATGATTATATCTTAAACAGCTTTATCTGTGAAATTCATAGCTGCAAATCTGTTAATCTACAGCATTTTCCAGGTGCAGCCAAAGAAAAGAAGAAATTATTGGCTTCTCTCTTCAGTACCAGCTTTTCATTATAAAAAACATTATACGTAAACAGAAATTAACTTTGCCCTCAAAGAAAAAAACCTAATCCAAACCCAAGGCTTTGGCTTCAAATTGGCTAATCCACAGGTTGCTGAAAGCAAAATACTCTTCTATATTCATTGTTTGATAATTACCTTCAGCTTCTTATTTCCTTTCATAGAATCATAGAATT